>OMNN01027696.1:0-11631 GCA_900302755.1 Chromis chromis
ATCATATATTAATATATATTAATTAATTTAAAAATACAAAATTAAAACAAAATTATTTTAATATAATAAAAAAAATTCTACTTAAGTTCCCTAAATGTTTGCACTATCCTCTTTGCTTCTGTAACAATGCAAATTTCCCCAAGGTGGTATTAATAAAGGCTCATCTCATCTTTAAAAACATGCATATATAGTGATCCATGCCTGTTGGCTATGACAAATAGATGTAAGCATTTTTGACAAAGCAAAATAAGTAAAATATACACATTTTCTCAATTTTAAAAACCCTGTCATGGCCATTCCAGTATAGATTGCTCAGTTTACGAGATGCACCTGAACGCACCAGGAAGTCCCTCTCTTCCGCCGCACATTTTACCGTACAAAGCCAACTAGACGCGCAGCCAGTCTTTTTTAAGTGTAGATGGCGCGACTGCGTTTCTCCGAAGCGTAAATGGCGTAACGGCAGTTTAATAACTCCGGGAGGATCCATGTAGCTGCTGACATCTTGATAAAATATAATATTAATAACAGTAATAATAATACTGAGACAATGTCCACGCCCTGTGCAACAACAGCCGTGCAGACTGTGATTTGCAGCATTGAACGCCCCTTCAACCCCCACACAGACTGAGGACCAGCCTTTCACAATGATGTCATGTTTTAGGGATGAGGATCCCAGCATCACTCTGTGAGGATGCAGACATAAACCACAGGTGTTTCCTACAGGTTTCCCACCACACTACCAACCAAACACACACCCGACTTCAGACTTCTTAAACTTCCCTCACTTTCTTCATCTTTTACTAATTTAAACTAGCACTCTACAGTATTCAAAAGGAAATATTGCACTCCATATCCCCCCCCCCAAGACTGCAACTAACAGCTTAGGTTTTCTCAATTTACTGATAAACTGCCTGGTCTCTATTGTAAAATATGTCAAGAATACAAAAAAAAAAGGAAATGATCAGAACTTTTGCTTAAAAATGGTCATCAGAGTAGCCGCAGATTGATTTTCTTACAATTACCTAATTGTCTAATATTTGCTGCCTATTTATTTCACATCTATAGTTGCTGCTTTTCAGGTTAAGTTTATAAAATATGATGATTACATTGTGCAAAACTATAAGTCATCAACATTGCTTACAAGTCTACATTTTTAGAAGAAAATACTGCCAATAAATTTGCAGATGAAATTAATTGAAACACTTGTGAAGTCAGTTGTATGATAATTTGGATTATACACTCTGGTAGGAGCCAGTCTGCTTATTTACTTTTAATACTTAAGGTATATTTTGTTGCCAGTGCTTCTTTACTTGAAGGAAATGTTAGACGAGGCAGTTAAATGTAGCCAGTGGGTTAGGGTGGTTAGGCCTCCACCTTCAGCACCCTCTATACTTTCTACCCCCTACCCGAACCAGGGTCTGCATCCCATCCCTACTTTCATCTTTTAAATCTTCTACCCCCTACCCGAACCAGGGTTTGTATCCCCACACCCTGCTTTTATTGGTGCAATTGGTGAGAGGCTGGGGTAGGTGATTGTCTCCTTGTGTGTGGAGTAGTATTGAAGTAATTTAGCAGTTAGCAGTTAACATTAGCATCGTGCACTTGCACTAGCTAAATGGTAGCATCGGCACTGGTCACCACCTGGTGCATCTCCTAAACGGGTTTGGGTCAGTTGAACGTGGCAGTGCTGTTTGGATTGTGCAGGAGCAGTGTGAACTGGCACTAGGGGAGGGGGCGACTCTGGGACGCCAGAGTCCACCTCCTAGCCTCCTGGAGGTGTCGTGGGACTAAGTAGGCGAAACACCGTTGAAGGGAGGTTTCCACCTGATCACCCCCAGAGACATGCTAGGTATCACTACTCACTGGTAGATATAGTGACATAATAGGGATCCTAGGTCCTTCATTGAGTATGAATCCTTTCTTTTCAAGACAAGTGTCTTGTGTTTAAATTAACTTACATTTGCCCATGTTTTGCTGAAGCATGACTGTTACTTGCATTTGCATGTTTCTCGTGTGTTGCCGCTGCTTTTACTTAAGTAAATGATGCGATTAGTTTAGCACCGCCAGTTGAAGATCCTCAAAGCACAAACCAACTCTGGGCTTGGTTTATTAAATAGCAAAGTCAGACAAGATGTCTCAAATCCTTCAATCAGGATTCAAAGTGGGTCTTAATAAAATACAACTGGCTTATAAAGTTTGTCACAGTTTTACAGTATCCAAAGTGAAAGTTTGAAACAAAAATTCAGAGGTATTGACAAAATAAAGGCAAGAAGACAGTTAAATAGTGTGCTAAGGAATATATCTTCTGATACTACAATAATATCAGTCTGGCATTAAAAAAAAAAAAAAAAACAGAAGACAAGGCTCTAGCAAAAATCTAACTCACCTGATTCTCTTCAACACTCAAATATACAACAATGTACATATTTTCGTAAACAACCTTAATTTCAATAGATAATCTTGTTTACAAGTGCACCCAGTGGGAAAAAAATAACATTTATATCGTTTTGCATCCAATGCTGTCCTTGTTCAAGATCTACTATAAATGCAAATCCTGATAGTAAGCTTCTATCAAGAATAAAGCCTGTGGTCCATGACTGTACATATTTTACTCCCTTTCTGAACGATAATTATGCATCAGGTCAAAAGTCCAGCAAATTAAACGTAGAAGACGCATGCTTGGACCACAGCTTTTACGGTCGTGTGTCTTGTTAGCTCAGGGATGGTCCTTCCTCCGTTTTAAAGGGACTCCAGTTGAGTTTCAGCACTGGCTCTGAATTTGTCGTTTTTACTGACGAGTGCCAGGAGGCAGAGAGAGCTGGGCCATCAGCTCGTGAACAGATGCAAATATGGTACACTCACCTGGGAGAAAAAATAATTTAGTCAGTGTTAGCAAAGAAATGCATTAAAGTCTTGATTAAAAAAAACATAGAATATTCAGCTGGTGACAGTTTAAGTACAGTGAATTATTCAGTGTTCAGCAGCTGGGACTGCAGAATCTCACCCTGTCTGGCGGGGTGCAGCTCGTTGAACCTCTTGAGGATATTAGAGACCATGAGTGCAGCAGCCCCAGAGGAGCTGTGCTGTCTGGGGATGTCAGCCTGCTGAGTGAGGCCTGTGGCCATGTCGTACACGATGGGCACGATGATGCTCACCGGCTCCTGGGGCACTGGGATACGCTGAGTCAGCTGCAACTGTGGGGCAAATCAGAGCAAATACACAGCGTCAGGTTGCTTCAAATAGTCACAGGTTTATGACTCCTGTCATGGTTGCAAAAGGCTACTGCGAGTCGCTGCTGAGACTCACAAAGAAGAGCATCTTGGACTTGAGCACCACAGCGATGGTTCCAGGAGGAGCGATGGGCGGAGCACTGGGAGGGATGGTGAGACAGAACTGGACATTCCACTTCAGCTGTCCAGCCTGGTCAGGGAACTGCAGGGAGAAGCAAAGTAAGGTAAATTAAGTCATGTGGCACCTCAAAAATGAAGAAATGCATCAAGATATGATACACAGAAGCACAAACATGGACTTTCAGGGCAGATGGTATACTGCACTTTGTTCCCATGATTCCATTGCTGAGAAATAATGAGTTATTTTCAGACAGTTTCTACATTTTGAGGAAAAACATATTTAAAACGGCTCCCAATTAAAACAGTCAGCCCCACAAACAATCATAACTCAACAGGCGCAACAGCAACTCACCAGTTCAAGCTTCATGATGCGCACACAGTCCCTCAGGATGTGAGTGGGTGCCCCTAGTAGTTTTGTGAAGGCATTCAGAGTGTTGTATTTAAAGGGAGGACCAGCAACCTAGAAAGAACAACAGAAGATGGATTAATGATAATAACATGGGTGCAGGTTCCAAGAAGTGGCCTTAAAAGGCACCATTCTCTAAAATCCTGTTAATACCAAATTATCAAACTAACTTCCGAGTCTTTTGATGAAAGCACTACATGTTTGAGAAAGCGCATGCTGCTTCCACTTACACGGGTCTCAAAGAACCTCTCCAGCACCTGAAGCTCATCCTGGGACCAGGGACCTGCGTTTTCTGGAGTGACTTTGAGCTGCAGCGTCTGGTAGTTCTTTGGGTTGAGAGCCACCCGGCACTTGAGCACGTCTGTCTTGAACATGATCACACCCGGCTCATTGGAGTTCAAAATAGATAACTGGAGGAGATGTGACACATTAGGGGTGGTTACTGACATGCAGACCAGACAATGTGATTTCCCACTAGAGTGTGTTAAATGTAGTTTGTCAAAAAAAAGTTTTGCAGTGTGCAAGCTGTCGTGCTTTTCTGGATATTCTAAGCCACAATCCTCTGCTTACTTATGTAACATATGTCACTGTGTTTCATGGAAGTATAACAAACTTGAGCTGCCAGCAGTGCACAAACAGATGACAGCTCATTTCGCACTACAGACTGCAACAGTCACAGTTTAAGGCACAATATTTTGACAAAGTAGTATGTCCCATTTTTATGCTTGAAACACTATGTACTTTGTAAGAGCAGCTGCAGTATGAAGTTAACGAGAAAAAGTATGCAATCTGAAATGCAGCCAAAATATCACACATTGATTTCTGTGTATGACACTCACGTTGGCCTCCTGCTGGATGATCCTCTGTAGGTGCCGTCTCATGATAACTGAACCCAGAAAGCGCTCCAGCGGTGAGCAGAGGTAGCTTCCTGCCAGGCCGGGCACCAAGCAGGGAGTGGGTGACGGGAGCAGAAGCACATGCAAAGCACTGTGGGTGAGGATGGTAGGAATGGAGGCAGCCCAGGGGCGCTGAGGTAGCTTGCGGGGTGGAGGCATACTGGTAGGCATGACTTGTGAACCTAAATCAAAGAGAGAGAGACATGTACAAAAATTATGAGTTTGTAAAGAAACACTGATATTTTCAGTACAGACTGAAATGCGTATTGCAGACACACACACCTATATTTGTTTGTCAGTAACGAGAGTCATCAAAATAGTCTGTTCATGTTTTCAAAAAACTACAAAAAACAGCACATTCATTTCATCAGATTGTTTTTTTAACTCCCAAATATCTGTATTAGTGTTGATGTCAACACTCCAGTATCAGTATTCGTTTAAGTATAAAAATAACGCAAGGCAATACTGAGGAAGCTGTACTTACTGGTCCCAGCACGTGGAGAATGAGGGTCAGGAATAGGTGAGTGCAGTGAAGGGTTACCAGGGGACATGCCAGGGATCCTTGCCCCAGGAGAAGGTCCTGAGACTTGTGGTGAACCTGGCCATTGGCCCCTGTGGTTGGGAGACACCATGGCATAAGGAGAGCTAGGGTCCAAAGCACCTAGGATGAAGGAGAGCCAGTCATCAGCCACATTTCAAGACCTAACATACAATAATAAACACAAATAAATATACCACTGTGTGCCCACGCTTTAGAAGTAATTTGTCTTATGCTGGCTAACTTCTGCAGCCTTGTAAAGATGTTCAGTTCAGCCCGTTCCAGCCCCTGCCCAGCAGAGCAGATTTACCACCAGGCCAGCAATTACGGCCGCCCTGCTGCTTACCGTGGGGACTGGCAAAGCTGGTCTGGCCCATGGCTATGCCCAGAGAAGACGGAGATGGGGTGGGCCCAAAAGGAGAGGGGGCCCTCAGAGCTCCACTAGGGGAGCCAGAGGCATGGATGTTCCCTGCACACACACACATACACACATCAAAGGGCTCATCAGACTCTAAGGATGACAATTTGTCCTTACACACAATCTCACACTCATTCATGTGCACACAAGCTAAAGCCGGGCAGAAGGGCTGTAGTCTCTGGCTGGCGGGCTGAGATGGAGGAGAATGGAAGGAGCACGACTAAATGCATGCTTTGTTGGCTCTTGGCTGCAAGGTGTGTACATGTTGCATGAGAAACACAACTGATCTCATGGTTTCACAAATTTGAAATGGGCACACATGGTTGCGCTGTCTCGTCTGACATACAAACATTTTGCTCTTGCAACAAAAACATAAGTCAGCAGGGAGGCCAATGACAGCAACATGATACGGTCATAAAACAATGATTTGCTGTTCATCATGCTGTATGGCAACTTAACAAGCCCAGATGACACAAACAATACAGGGTGACATTCACTCACACGTAATTAGACAAACACCAAAGCACAACACATCTCATTACCTGGTGACTGGGTGGGCATCATGGATGGTGAGGGAGTGACATTAGCGTGGTAATTTGGTGGCGGTGAAGTGAGAGGAGGATATACACCCCCTGCACCCCCTCTCATAGTCTGTGGTGGCTGTTGAGTTTGCAACTGAGTTAGCAGACTGTCCATAACGTCTACGCCAACCGGCGAGGGCGGGTTGTCGTCTTCAGTTACCGAACGCCTGCGAGCGTCTTGATTGCTGTCTACAAACATGTTGAGGAATGTCTAGAAAATGAGGAGAAAGAATAAAGGGGGATGGTCAGTGCAAAGCTGAATTAAAATGCTTAAGTTGCTGGTCATAAAAATGTATATATTTATTACATTTGTTTATGGAATTTCGTTGCAAAAGACCTTAACGCACAGAGGTGATGACAGTCAAAATAGGTACAAATGACTTGTTTAGGATACAACCTATTCTCCACTTTAACTTCTGTGTTGACTAAAATAATTAAACATTTGGGGCAAATGATGGTTTCCTTTTATTGCCAACAGCACTCAGCTTAACCCATCACTTAAGACAGAGCCAGGCTGACTCTTTCCTCCTGCTGTCAAGTGTTTACATGCTTTCAACGTATCACAATTCTTAGTCTTTGGTTGGACACGTGTTCTTGTAACAATTTTAGATTCATGGGCAGGAGAACTGTAAGTGGATAGATTTTTAGTGTGGCAGATCAAATATGAGTTTAAGTTTAATAGAAACTTGTAGTACATAATGTCTGTTACTTGGCTTTACTACTGCCTCTAATCCTGGTATACCTTGAGTCCTGGAGCAGGGTAAAAGCCCTCTACAATCTTAGTGTTGTCAAAGAGACTGTAGGCTCCGTCTCTGATGGCTACCACTCCACGGCTGCGGCAGTAGATGTCGATGCAGTACATGTTTCGGAACGCCAGTCGGATGTGTGTGGGTGACTGGGGTAGGATGGAGAAGCACTGGTAGGCAGTGTTGGTGCGCTGGGTGAGGCCCAGCATGGGCACTGTCGGTAGCTTGTTGATTGCATTCAGAGGAGCCTGTGTGTCGGAAAGCACCTGGAGAAACACAGAAGGAATGTTACCAAAGAAACTGCATTAAAAACACTGCAGTAAAATTAGAATATGGAAAACATAGCATAAAAAGCAAAGATAAATAGCCCAACATTTAAGAATGTAGTAGACTGTGTGCTGAAAGGCAGTATGCTTGAATTGTCCTGATATTAAAGTCGCTACAAAATGAAAAATACATTTTCCAAAGTCAAATCCTGCATCCCGATGTTGATTTTTCCTTTATCTCTTAAGCTTAATATTTGCCCCCCAAAAATACTTTCATATCAAAATACTTTTCCCTCTTGCTGTAAAATTGTAAAATATCTTTGATGACTCATTCTGCACTTGGGGGGTGGTTACATAATTGTATCCAATGAAATGTGATTGAAGTTGACTAGCAACTCCACCCCACATAAAAATAAGTGGGTAGCTAGCAGAGCAGTAACATGAAGTGTGTGTTTGGATTTCATTTTAAAATAAATGTGCTTGAGGTCTGGTTCATTTTTGTGCCCGTTTTTCCTCCTCCTCCTGCTCTCACAGCACAGATGATGGAGGTGTGTGGTTTCCTCTGCTGTTCAATAGCACCATACTTCTCCTCAGTAATATAGCATTGTTGTATTCACTAAGCCACACCGCATGTTTCAAGCTATCAAATCACATCCGTTGGATTTTTAGCCCACTTGTAACAAACTCAACCCACATATTCAGTTTCTCACAGAATGAAGGCTAAGTAAAATTGATCTAATTATTATTTGATTAAAAATCTGACAAGAGCACATGTGCACCGGGTGGCTGCATTTTAATTATTGTGCTGTTGTGTACCTGCAGCAGCTGCATCACATTTGGGCTCTTGTTGAACATCTCTTGCAGCTGATGGAGGATGATATTATGGCAGTTGGAGCAGCCAGAGTTGGGCCCCACAGTGCCCAGCGCAAGGTGGAAACGATGGCTGCTGGAGTTCCACTGGATGGTGACAGAGCTGCCCTTGGTGGTGCCGTAACACAGCACCAGCTTACGGTAGTTATACAGCCGTACCTCTGAGAACAGGCTCAGGTAAGATGGCATCTCTGGAGGGAAGAAGTCATAAAGTGCAGCAATATTAAATGGGTGTGTTGCTTTCAGCGCTGGAGACTCTGATGAATTAAACATGACACTGCACTCACACTGTAATTCTGCCTGTGTATAGATTTCTACATGCACATCGATTCACCCGCATTCACAAGAGTAAAACAGAACACACTGGATTTTTAAATGTGACGTTGCAACTCGTATTCTCCATTTTAATTTCAGTTACAATCATAAAAGATCAATCAATAAAACTTCACCCGTTATTGCATTTCCATACACCTACAATAAAATGCACTCAAATACTAACCAGTTTAAGATTAATCGACTGATCCAAAAGTAACACAGTTGTTAATTTACATATAAGTGCAATCTTGGTTTGTCAGATGAACATTTACACTTACCTGGCAGTGCACGAGAGAAGTTGAGAACACACTGGTAGAGCTGACTAATGGCATTCCAGTCATTAAGGAACATCTCAACAACCTTCCGCCCTCCAACTGGCTCCGACAGAGGGTTTTCATAGGTCAGATACACGTGCCGTGTGGAGGCTATTAGAGGGGACAGATGGGCCATGAAGCAGATGTAGACAGGTTCCCATATTCACATGAAGGCAAAGCCCTTGATGTTTATTGCAAGTCATTCTATGAAAAATAATGAGCGTTCTTGGCATTCTATATTGTTTGGCTTTACTCTGTTCTTAATGTCTGACCTTTCTTTTAGGATGTAGTTCTAGTAGTCCTAGTTTTTGCTGCCTATTTTGGACACTCTTGAAAACGTTTTAGATAAATTCAGTAATTCTGCATAAAGCATGGTAAATAAATGACACTGTGTAAATGGTGCATACCTTGCTCTTTGCTGTGTGTGCTGTTAAGAGGGCAGTTGGCCAGCACCAGTTCAGCCACCCAGGTCCGGTTGTTCCTGCCCTGCAGGCGGAAGGTGCAGTCCAGTAGGGAACGATCTAAGGCTCTCCTGGTTTCCTCTCCTACACCTTTACAGGGAGGAATCCTGCAAAATAAAACCAACACATTGTGGACTCAAAATGGTTTACAGCAATTACAGTTTATTACACTTTAAACATAGGATCTGTGTACGTATATGCACGTTCATTGGTTGGTGATCGTGTGTCTTACTTAAGGAGACGTATTGCATGACTGCTGCCGTCTCCCTCCACTTGGACACCCTGATTAGGAATCTCCATGTTGGACAGCTATTCGAAGATGGACAGAAAGACGTAGTTTTTCACAAAAGCCCACACTGGTAGGTTTTTTCATCAAGACATTAAAATGATGCAAACTATCTAAGGACGACATACCTCTGTTCTGAGGCCAATGAAAGGCATGTTGGTATCGCACATCGCTACTAGGTGAGCCAGTTCTTTGTTGAAGGCACAAATTTCTCCAGACCGCTTAGGCTTCTTTGGCTCTGGGTCCACCTGGTCTCCTGGAATCTGCAAAATCATGTTAAAAGCATTTATTTGGCTTTGCATATCCAGCTGGGCACATATGTTTTTACCTAGAAATGCCTTACCACACATGAGGAAGATATCAAGAATGACCAAAAGCCAAATTAAGAGTTACTGAGGCTGTCTATGACAATACTAAGCAGAAATGTTAAATCTGAAACCTTATCTCTGTATTGTAGGTCAACAGTGTCTTGTTTTTCAGCGTGGTCAGAAAATGTTATATTTATCCCACCCCGAAGTAAACGTACTGTATGTCTACCCTCTAGGCCAGAATCATACCCATTAAAACCCGAACAAGCATTAATTTATGTATGATGAAAGATAACTGTGTAACTACTTTTCTCTTAGTCCCAGGTCGGGCCCCTCTCCCTGCTGTAGTGTCTTGGACAAGGTGTTCGAGGTTGGGCTTGAAATGCTGAAGAAGCTGTGCACACATGGGCCCATCCTCTCCCTCCAACTGAGAGACTGACAGGAAGGAGTACTTGTACTGCAGTGATGTGGGACTGCTTGGCACTTCAAGCATTTCCACCACCTACAAAAAAGGAAAGTAAGGGGGGAAAAAAAATCATGAATCCGAGAAGAGGGAAAAAAGAAAATGAAAGCAATTTTCTTTCAGCGATTTCAGTTGAGTCCTGTTCAGCAACATGTTGGCAAAGGAACTCACAATGTAGTACTGCGGAAGACGTGTCAGCTTGATGAAGAGTTTGTGTTTGGACAAGTTGCCAATGGGGTGAGAAGCTGAGTTGGAGAGGTGAAGGACATCAGTACACACAGTGGGAAGGTGTTTCACAGACTGTCGACAGCGCTGCTCTCCCAACCAGAACCTGGCAGAGAGAGAAAAGGAGTCAGTCTTTGTGAAAGCCACGCTGCCAAAGGTCCAAGGTTCATAGCTCATACTCACTGCCTTAACACTGCTCACTAGTGCTAGACTCTCACAGCACATGCAATTCATCTCAGCACCCGTCATCACACCAAGTGTTGCTACTAACTGCAATTAGTTAATTTTGACAAGCTGGAAGCAGGCGTGAGACTCTGTCTCCTACTGTTGACTCTTTGCTCTTCATTACTATCTGCTGAACTTCTGCTGGCTTTTATACACACACACTAAACCCTTAACTGTGAATATATACATACATACACATATATATATATATATATATATATACACACATTTATACACACTAATCCCTTGTCTATCATGGGGGTTAGGTTCTAGAACCCCCCGCGATAGGCAAATATCCACAAAGTAGCGACCTATTATTGATTTTATTATTTATATATATTTTAAGGCTTTAGAAACCCTCTCCACACTCACTGAGTGTGAGAAACACTGTGCGCAGCGATCAGACATCGATGTGAAATGGACAAGGCAAGATGCTGAATGCATGCTATACGCAGGAGACAGAGCACCCAGGAAACAGAGCACAGTGCTCTGGTTGGTATATACAACCAACTGTAACTCTGCGCTACAGTGAGACCGTGAAAAGTGAACCGCGATATGGCGAGGGATTACTGTACATATATATATAAGTTTTTATTTATTTGAGGTGGACTTACTTGAGTTGTTGAAGCCATGTTATGATGCGCTTCATATCATCGTTGATGGTCTTTTCAATGTCATCCAGCATGGACTGATCTATAGAGAGAACACACCAATTTGTTATGTCCACAGAGCTGAGCATACCAAAAAGCAGAATAACAGAAAAACAAATTATGAATTGAAATCATCTGAGCCAAGTTACCAGAAAAATTGTTAATTCCTTTCATGCTACACAAAAACAAAGCCTTACACACACACACACCCTAGACACAAGAACCTAACTGGAACCAACACAATGCACACATAAAACAGGAAAAAATTGTTGTGGGTTAATATTTGCTCCTGCTTACCTAATCCATACAGCAT
>OMNN01027696.1:11651-39040 GCA_900302755.1 Chromis chromis
TCTACTAAAACATCTCACCAACTGTTGAGGCTCTAACATCAGTAGAATCTGATGGTGGAAAGTTTGACCAGACAAGGTTCCAGTTTTTTTAGTTTGTTTAGACACCAACATCTAGACCCCTATGAACACCAACATCTAGACCCTATGAACACCAACATCTAGACCCTATGAACACCAACATCTAGACCAGTGGTTCTTAACCTTGTTGGAGGTACTGAACCCCACAAGTTTCACATGCGCATTCACCGAACCCTTCGTAATTGGAAATATAAAATATGATTTATTCAAATTCAAAACATAGGTTTATGTTTTACTGGTGCACGAAATTTTGCTGTCCAGTTCAGAAATGCGCGGGTTCACCTTGGCAAGTGCCAATCTCATATCATTTTTGCAACAAAGTCTGTTACAACGTATCTTTGCAAGCAATCCTTTTCGAGGATGGTAGACATAAAAACGAAGAAAAGGAACAAACGGTATGAAAATCTCAAGTGTTTTCTTAGCAATAAGAGGGTTTGCTACGATTTGGTGACATCAAAACGTTGAGAGCGTTGTTGTTCTGAAAAGTTGCTGTTGAACCTGGCTCTGCTGAATTCCTCCACCGAACCCCTGAGACTGACTCACCGAACCCCTGGGGTTCGATCGAACCCAGGTTAAGAACCACTGCCCTAGACACAAGAACCTAACTGGAACCAACACAATGCACACATAAAACAGGAAAAAATTGTTGTGGGTTAATATTTGCTCCTGCTTACCTAATCCATACAGCATGGGTTGGAACATGCCAGAGTGCAGATCGACAAAAATGTGTAGGCACTCTGAACGACCGCAGGGCTCAAGGATTGGAATAACCAGTGTGGGTAAAGCAGTCTCGATGAATGCTGAAATAAACAAAAATACACTTAAGCGTGTCTTTTCAATGCTGCAAATGACTCAAAAGCGTGGTTACAGATATTAGTTGACAGAAGGACAATGTGGGATGCGTGAACATCTCTAAGAGCTAATTGGAGTTTTGAACATGTAATTCATTTTGGTGAAGAACACAAAAATCATCCCATTAGATTTTTTTCAAGGTTGAAATGAAGCATTCTGCATTCAAATAATGTTGACACCAGATAATGGCTGCAATTGAAACTAATACATTCTTAGGTATACATATATACCTAAGAATGCATTAGTTTTTCAATGACAAAAAAGAAGAATGAGTACATACAGTTGTCACTGGGATTGCTGGTCTTTAGAATGGCCTTCAGCTCCTGCAGCTTCTGATGGGACCGGGCATGCACGCTGTCAATCAAAAGTTTCTCCACTGACAGGTGATCAATCTAAAAAACAAAAGAGAGAAAACATTACAAGTTAATTGTACATTAAAGGATTCTGGCCTTGACTTCATATTACATTAAAAATCAATTTAGAATATTTGTGTACTTTACCTTCATAGCTCTCTCCATCAATTTAGAGTCGCAGGCAGGGAGAGGAGGCTCATGAGATATTTGTAATGGCTTAGATCCGTCTGATTCATCAATCTTGATAGTGACTTTATGTACTGACGCTGTACCCGTTTTCCTACCCAAAACTTGTTGGCTAGAGAAACAAAGTAAAAGGACAACAGTGAGAAGAGGATGAAAACTGCATGAAGGCATTCCATTTTGAGCCTTCACTCATCATTCAATTTAATTTGTTTTTTGAGAACACAGCTTTCATGTCCATATATGTGAGGACACTTCACAAAGTCTTACTTCCAGACAGTGAGTGTGAGGTATTTTGCAGGCACATATCTCTCTTCCTGCACCAGGTCTCCCCAGCGCTCTCTGATCAGCATCAGTGTCTGAGAGTGTAGTACCTCTAGCTGCAGTGACAGACAGAAGGAGTCTGGAAAGAATGCGGTTAAAGAAAACAGTGTGGGAAAATACTGGTCAAGGTGGACAGAGGTAAAGTATTATGGACATCTTCCCATTGAAATTCAGAACACACTCACACACATATCCTCATGACACACTCCATTAGTAAAAGGGGTGTTTGTGCCTCACACAGACTGCTCTTTGACATGGTGGCGGGGAAAGGCAGAGCAGAGATGTACTGATTAGCATTGTGATTAGCACAGTTGTGCTCAGCTCGCATGCATGATTAAGGACTATGATGGTAGCATGAATGCTAACGAGCAGTTGTTTCTCTCTGCATGAAAGCTACATTTTACTAAAGCCTTGAGTGATACTCTCTGACTGACAGGTCAGAAAGCATCCTCTGTACCATGATTTCTGCCTGATGAAACAAAGGTTAGCTTAATTGGTTTTGATGGTGACAAGATAATAAACTTGCATTTTGTTGAACAACTCTATTTCCAATAAACAAGGGCACAATCAAATCAAAAATGAATTAATTTTTTTGAATCAATATCAACACGTGTGAAAGCAAACACCTCCATGAGTAGTTAAATACACCTCACATGACCTGCTGGGTGACTTGTTATAGAAAAAACAGTGCTGCCATTTCCATGTCATTAACAAAAGGCTGTTGTGTGCGTTTGAGAATTCATGAAGGGGGGCTAAGAAGGATGCAATTCTGCAGCTGTGTTTCTCATTGGAATGCTGCACTTGTCTGCTTGACCAGTCAATACTCTATATGCTCCAACACACACTCTTGCCTTACTGCAGTAGTTTGGAGCAGACTGGGATAAAAGCCAAGTGGTTGCAGGCAGGACATAACGAAAATGCCTGTGTGCGCGCGTGGATAAACAAAGCCGAACAAAGGATACGCAAGCAGTTGTACATGTCCTGCAGGGGCTTTTCATCTGCACAAAGACGTGCCTGGACCAACTCGTGGATGAAGTTCACCTGCAAACTGTGGACCAAGGCTCGCCCATCTGTCAATACGGAGTGGGAGGGGGGAATAGATGGACCGTGGGAATGGGGTGACAGAAGGACAAACCAAGATGGAGAGTGAATCATTAGCACTGAAATGCAGTCAATCAGCTTGTAAATGCTACTTTCTGTGATGTGAAGCCAAGCTGGAACAATGCATGCCTTACCTCCAGTTTCTTTGTCTTCCACCAGAATCTCCAACTTCAGAAGCCTCCAGGGAATATCAGGGTCATCTCCCATCACGGTCAAGGTGGCTTCAAACTCTCCCTCCACACGAAACTTTACACGCCCATTAGCTACTCAAATATACACACAAGCATAACATACACGTAAGACCTTCTCAATAAAGGTGAAAACAAACTCCTAAAGAAGTTATAAACATAGCTGTCAATTAAAGGTGGAGTTTACGATTCTAGAGAAAGACTGTTGATATTCTAGTTAGCATCTATAGCAAGTTAGCATTTGCCAGATTTACTGCCATTGTCACTCCCACTGCGATCTTTCCCAACATCTCTACTCCCCCTCCCATCCTCTGCAAGAACATGCATGATCGCAAATGTGCACAGGATAGTTACATAGCCAAATGCTGTGTACTAACACCAGATGTTTATTCAGCACACATACAGAGCAGGCAGCTAGTAGATAGCTAGGAGACATTTACCTTTACTCCACCTTTAAAACACACTAGAGTAGGTTTAGACACATTACTCACCAACTGTGAGATTCGCTAGTTGGGGTGGTAAGTCTGTGGTGACAAGGCGGTGTCGTAGAATCTGATTAAGCTGGTTCAGGGTGGTCTGCTTCTCAACCTTTGTAATGGGGTCTGGAGGAATGATCTTATCCTACACAAATCCAATCAAACAAGAGAGAAAGTTGGATCTTCCATCATCTTTTCATACAAGTCTATTATTAGAAAACGACAGCAAAGGTAGTTTAACACTCACTCTTATGCAGGTGGGCAAGCGTGGGTATGACCCTGTGGTGAGCACATCGATGGCGAAGGGAATGGCAAAGCTGGGCAAACGAGCATGCACCAGGGCATCTCTGGCCAGCGATGCTAGCCTATCAGCCGTATCCACAAACAAGATGGTCTGCTGATCCAGGAAGCTGGAGATCATCTGTTACCATGGGACACCGTGGGAGAGAGGAAAGGATAAGTTGATTTTGTGCTCTGATCAGCAATTTGTGGTTAATTATGAAAACCCATCAACACACGGTAATATCAGTAAAATGCAAACGACTTACCGCACACTTCTCAACTTTCCCTGCATTGCTTGCCCACTTCACCAGGGCTAGGAGACGTACAAACAGCTGCCTGGTGCGGCTTGCGAACTGGACGATCTCAATTTTTCTGAAAAAGGATCAGCAGTTAGATCTAATTTTTTTTTTTTTTAATGGCCTGGCTGAACAAGTGACTTATTGAGTGAGAATGAGTGATTATGATGATGATTTAAGAATGAATGAAATTTATAGACACATACCTCTCCATGTCCGTTTTTCTGGGAAGCCTGAAACAACAACATTGAATCTTTAATATTCATATTCCCTTCATCCTCTAAGTAAAGCAACAGGACAAAATATATGCTACCAAACTATCTGCATCTCTGCATTAATTACAGCATCTTTTCTTTAAACAAAAAAGAACAAAAAGGGACTAAAGCACTATATTTGGGACAGCAGACAAATATTTATAGCTTCACACAAGTAGTTATCTGGGCTAATAGGCAATTAGCTGACGTTACAAGTTTGATCCAGACATTTAGAGATGTGTTGTTTACCTTGACGCCCCTTACAATAAGAGTAGTTATATGTGCAACTGCTATCTATTGTGAATGTGAAAAGCAACTTATTGGTCCCAACTTTATTAGCCAGTACAGATTTATTTTAGAGCATGGAAGATGAGCATCCTCTGAGTTTACTAACGTTAGCTTGTTAGCCCGCCAGTGACCCTAGTTATCTCTGAGTGAGGCCTACAATGCTAATATGTTACTTACAGTTCCGCCAGCAGGGTGATTTCATGGTAGGTCCTCTGGAGAAGAAACTCAATCAGCAAGCTCAACCGGACTCCCTGTGTGGCCGGAGCCCCGGGTGGTGGTGGCTGTGGACCCGAGACCACCGGACCTCCAAGTGGGACGAGCTGCCCATCTGACCCGATCTGCACCGGAGCCATTTTACAATGACGCTACAGACTAGTTAGCTGCGCCGATGCACACCCAGCGCTACAGCGGAAAACTATCGGGGTTGTAGTCGCTAACTCCCTGTGAAAAGGCTTTCTGAGCAGCCTCACAACATTTTCTCAACGAGAAGAGTCTCTCGGCGTGGACTTGGTTTCCTTGTTCAGCAGAAAACTCAGCAAATGCACAAAATTTGGTAACTCATTACGGAGAAGACTCAACGCCGCGGAGCCGCCATCTTTGCTGTCGGGGATGATTACCATAGGAGCGGTGGGAAAGAAAACCCAGACAAGAGTTTTGAGGAGTGAGACTCGTGAATGTCTCCCAGTCTGGGTGATTTTCGCTAGACTGTGGTGGCTGTGGGGCCAAAATATTTGTTTAATATCACGTTTGCAATACTACATACGTGTATGTTGCTTGTATGTTACAGGATTAGCTTAGCATGATAGCTTGTAGCAGGGAGTATTCTCCAACCTTTTACCCTGGTAACAGGTGACAGAGTATGTTAAGGAATAAACTAAATTACAAAAAACAAATTACTTATTACTATTATTATTATTATTGTTATACAAATAATAATAATGGTAATAGTAATCATTATCACATAATTAGGGCTGCAACTATTGATTATTGTCATTGTTGATTAATCGATTAGTTGTTTGGTATAAATGTTTTTTTGTTTTTTTTTAAAGGTGATCAGTGGTTTCTACAGCTCAAGGTCAGAATCTGAATCTGTTTTATTGCAAGTAGGTTTTCCCATATGAGGAATTTGGCCTAAGGTTTAATAAAGGATGAAATATTTTTGAAAAGCAATAGCATATCAAAGCTATTACAAAGTAATATAAGTATTATCGATGTTATTTAATTGAGACAGCTGTATGGATTGTGCAGGGATGTACAAAGTATTTGTCTATGAATGTGAAAAATTGCACGGTATGTTGTGTAAACAAGTTGAAATGTGCAACAGGGTAATATATAAAAGCAGTGCGTTAATGTAAGGCATTTAGTCAGTATGTATGGTGAGAGTTGGGATGTCCTCAAATGTCTTGTTTTGTCCACAACCCTAAGACATTGAATTTATTGCCATAGCATAGTAAAGAAACCAGAAAATATTCACATTTAATGAGCTGGAATCAGGGAAACAAAAACTTTAAACAGATTTTTAATAAACAGTTCACGACTAATTAATAACTGAAGCTCTAAATAAAATGAATCACAATGCTACAAATTCGCAGCTATACTTTATACTTAGTTTATTGTCTTATTTACTCATTAAACTATACTCCTAATTTCTGCTTGACAATACATATGTTTACAAGATTTGATGATAATATGATAAAATTCTGCCATTTCTAATTGTATTGTCTTGATCAGGTTTCTCTGAAAATTGTAATTCCAGGAGTTGGTTGAAGGATTAGGAGGTCTGGATATGTTAGAATAGTAACTTATCTACAGTCAGATAAGTCGTCTGTGTACTGTGTGTATTTATATTATGTTTGAAACTAATAAGGCAAATGAGAAGAGCAAGAATACAGGACTGATTGCGTGTATTAAGCATCGGAATAATTACAGTGCATGCACTAGGAGGAGTGAGTGCCAGTCTTTTAGTGCATATTGACTAGTCAGGTACAGGACTAGTTGGTGTTTACTGGAATACTAAGGGAACAAACATGTGAGATTTGTTCTGTTTACTGTAAATGGTCATAGAAAGCAGAACATAGCTCTGCTCTCAGACAAATACCATGTGGGCCGAGCTATAACCAAGACTGAATTACAAAAGTTGTCACCCTGTGGCAATGGGTAACCTTAATATTAAATAAAAAATATCTGTTAAAAGACAAATTAAAAATAAGAAAAAAGAAACGAAAGAGAAAGCTTAGTTGTATAGAATTCAGGGAATCTTTGGATTTATTTCTTAATTTAGTTCTAAATTACTCAGGGTTAACCTACATAATAAATAATACTATAAGGTTTTAGACTTAATGTTTACATTGGTAAGGTTGCTCTCCATAATAAATAATACATAGAGTCTTAACCTTAATATTTTTCATATTCAGGTAAATTTGTATTTTCTATATTTTTGTAGGTTTTTATTCCTTAATATGTAAATTACTTTGGTAAATTAACACTATTAATAATACTATAGGGTCTCAACCTTAATATTCAAGGATTTAAGGTTCTTTATTATCATACCCGTACGTGTTTACATGAGATGGCACGGAATTGGCACTCGGGTCCTGGTTATAAGTCCAAAAATAATAATAAATATATAAAAATAAGAAAAATAAAGATAAGTGAATTACAAGCAATAAAAACAATATATACAAGTGTTTACCAGTGGTAAACAGATACATGTGTAATATTTTTCACATTCAGGTAAATTTGTATTTTATATATTTTGTAGGGTTTTATTCCTTAATATGTAAATTACTTTGGTAAATTCACATTATAAATAATACTGTAGGGTCTTAACCTTAAACCTGTTTGATGTGACGTCATTCTTTTTTCTACTGAAAGCACTGTGGCACAACAGCTGTTGGTTTAAATGTGCTATATAAATAACAGTGACTTGATTTACTGCCAGTGGTATGGGAAGTGCAGTAACAACTGACACAGTAAGGGTCGTGGAGTGCTTAATTACCAGGTTTTGATGTTAAAATGTAGCTGTAACATCATCATCATGGTCTTACATGGGTGAACAAATGTGTGTTTAATACAGTTAATATACACAGCAAATCTGTGGCTATGAAACATCCCTGTAGTAATGCGCACAATGCATAAATAGAGGGAGGACCGTAGGGTTAGTCTGACTCACTGGATGTAAATTTCAGGTATAAGCCTGCCATTGGCTATGTAGTTCACTTTCTCTTCCTTTTCTACTAACGACATATTACTGTTCGTCTCCCTATTATAAACAATAACAATGTCTGAGTTAAAAATCTACCACACTAAAAAAAAAAAGTTTTGGATTGTGCAATAAGACAGCCCCGCGAATTCCACCAACACAATTATCCTGTCGTTATTTTGAGGAGGCACCATCCCTGCATCCTGGGCTTAGCACCAGCCAAGATTATTGTGATTTGTTTAAAGAAATACAAACAAACTAGAGATTTTTCCCCTTCTGTAGCAGAATAATAATGATGGTGTAGTCAGACCATTCTGCACAGCACTGTGTCAGCGCTAGAGAATGGTCTGACAATGTGAGACTACCATAAGGGCCTCAAAATGGGTTAATCCGGCTATGGCCATAAGCACAATCTTTCCTTCTTTCTTTTAATTGTACTTTAACTATAGCTAAATCATTGCATATTAACCCTGAACATCATTTTCCAGTGACATAGCTAGAGTTAATGTAATCTTAAAGCAAAGATTGTGCTCCTGTCATTGCTGGATTAAACCATTTGGAGGACTGTAGGGTTACCAGGAGCACTGGGGCCTCCAAATGGGTTAATCCGGTCATAATTAGGAGCACAATATTTCCCTTAAATGCACCTTAAATATAGTTAAATCATTGCATATTTGCGTTTAACACAATTTTTCATAATCAAGCTTAAATTTAAGACATATATTTGGCTTTGAGGTTGTAATAAGTGAGTCTTGCCTGTATTTTCTTTCGACCCAGCCTGATAAGTGATGGAATATCACATGGTGTGCACATTAGAATTTGATGCATTGTGTTATTGCTAATTCTATGAGAACATTTCTCACTACTCCGTGCGACAGGAGGCGATATAGTCAAAAGTGCGTCAGGTTGCTCCGCTTTTCTTTCGCCCGGTTTTAACCAAACTGCGGATTGGATATGTTCGCTGGAGCCGGAGTCACTTATCAGAATCGAGAAGGGTTTTATGCCCTTTCCATTCAGCGGTTGTTGTGTTAGCTGAGCTGCCTTCGGTTGTGGTGCAAACTAGCTCGCAGACGTCGCTGACTGTCGGAGTTCACACTGTCGTCTGGCCTGTTTAACTGAGCAGCGTTTGTGTCCGACTGCGCTTCCGCCATGTTGAACTGATTCAAGTTGTGAGTGACTGCTGGGACCGAAGTGACAAGCCCCAGAAATCGGACTAGATAGAGTTAGGGGGCTGTTACCGCGCCGGTGACGCAGGAAAAACACCCAGAAGCAGAGGAAAAAATACGTAGGAATTAGATCTTTCTAGTAACAGGTTTGTGTCCTGCGAAACTGTCACTGATATAGGCCACGTTTATGTAATATACGACGACACCACCGTTCAAGGCTGGACGTAGCCCGTGAATAGAGGGGAAGTCATATCAAATTCCTGGTGAGTTGTTAGCTAACTAGCTCGGTGTGTTGGCTGCTGATTGTTAGCTGGCTGCTGCTAGTATTAGCGTCAGCTGGTCTGTATGCAAGGTAACATTACTGCATTTTGGGTTACTTGTGTTGTTCAGTTGCTGGTGGGGTTTTCTCTGTTTGCTACTACTTACTGAATCTTTGACAATGTCAACGCGATTAAACTGCAATTCATGGTCTTTAACAGTACGTGTAGTCTGGTTAGCCTACCCCGCTAGATTCACTGGAGTCGAGCTAACGCTAGCTACCTGCAAATGGTCCTCGACACTGTCTACAGACTGAGACGGAACATTTCCTTTAAACGTCTCATGTTTACAAGTTAGCGAAATTTAGATATCCTCCGCTCACAGTTTTTAATTATCTTATTGTAACGGCTTCATTAAAACAACATTGCTGCTAACATTTTGTGTCACCCGGGCCTCCGAGATATGACCATTAGTTTGTTTTAGCTAAGTTATAACTTAGCGGTAGATACGGGTCAGAACGTTCAGTTAAATTTCAGGAAATAGACGACTCCCCTGTCAACATTTTACGGTATCTGAGATAGCTAACTTCTTGTGAACGCTGAAATGGCTGCAAAGTGACGTTCAGCTTAACCAGAGTGATCAGTTTATAGATTGAAGACTAATTAGTTGTCGAGTCATATCAGCAAGCCGCTTGTCAAAACAGAAACGTTAGCTAAAAGCTCATTCGGGTCTTTACTCACCTATAAGCTAACGGCTAGCTAACATTAACTGTTTAGATTGGTCCTTGCTAGCACGACCGATGCTCATTGCAAATGGCGTTATAGTAACACGGTTAGTCAACAATAATGCCGAGGAAAGTGGTGCTTGATCGATTGTGATATTAGTTATTAACCTAATTCTGTGTGTGCTTCAGCTCGTCAGTTATGCTGCAAAGGTTTGCAGGGCAAGTGTAACGTCAGGCCCGACCGAATAATGAGGCCTGCGTGTCTCAGCGCAGTGGGCTTTGGACGACAAGGCCTTCGCTGCTCTGCTGTCTGGGCGGATCGCCTTGCAGGCTAACCCAACGGTAGATGCCGCAGCTAGCTAGCAGCAGGCGTTAACTAACTAAACCACCAGCTGTTAATGGTAGTTGACGGCGCTAGTTTCTAACGATAGTTACGTAATGCCACTATGTACTTTGTATGCATCTGGACTGTGTCAATTTGAAGATAATCCAAGACAAAGCATATAATGTTACACGACCGATCTGTTCGTCAATTCGATGTTTTTAAATTAGACTAACATTTCATAGCCGGGTTAGTCCCAAAGGCCTCAGTTATACCTAGCATAGCGCTTATCTCAACAGTGGCTGTTGTTACGGTTGTGGGTCACTTTTTGACACTGTAACCCACCCTGTCCTCCTTTTAGTAGATAGCTAGCTACTGAGTGGTTTTACTGATAGTAGCCTTCGCCGAATGATGGGACATTTCGTTCTCAGAAAGCCATAGACAGTCTAGATTTTGCCTGTTTTAATGACTCTAATGTTCTGTCTATAATGACAGCTGCAAACTAAATTACTGATGGTGAAGCAGATGACACTGACCACCTGATAAGCAAGAAATATTGGGTTAACAACCCCTAAATTAAGTAAACATTGTAACAGTAGATAACCAAAACTGTGATAAATCAGCCAAATGTGTACACTCATGTTAACCTGTTGGAGGGCAGATGCTTGCAAGACAGATTGTTAGTTTCAGCTGTAACCACCAGTCATTATTCAGGAGGGTGGATCCACAGCAGTTCTGGTTCTTAATGATGTCTATATTTTCAATTTATGCGTTGTCTTATCTGTATCTCAGTTTTTGTAGAATCTGCATCAGACACTTCACTTGAGTTTTAATATTATTTCCAGTCATTTGTTCATCTGGTAAACTTTTGATATTTCAGAGCAGAAGACACAGTAGAGCTGGGATGTAGGAAGTACGATAAATTGAGATCATAATGATCTCCTGTCCTCTGGGGCTTGGTTAGACTTCACTTTACGATTATCAATGAAGCGTTCAGCTGGTTGAACAACAGATAATGTCTGGATTCTTTAAAATATTTTGTCATGTTCCCTTCTCTTTGTAATGCTATGCACCTTATTGTCTTTGATCACAGTAATCGCTGTGAAGTAGGGTTCTGGCATCAGTCCTAGTTAGTAAAGCTGACATAAGTACATTAAAATGGCACTGACTCTGAACCGGCATATAACTAGAGTATTACTTTTAATAACTGGAAGACTAAAAGGTGTGGCCTTGTGACTTAACATTTGCCTTTGGCTAATTTATTACTGTCAGCATTTGCTTTGATTTTCAGTAGTTGGGGTTGTATTGTTGTGTAGTGGTACATTTTGAACAGTGTACTGATAAATGACCCCTAATAGATAGTCTTATCATGCTAGTGTTCGACTTGCACTTTCCTGCTTTCGATATGATGGCATATTTGCAGACATATTGATGTTAAAAGTAATGTAACTTCTTTCACAGTGCTGTCCTTGTAAAATTATCATGGCTGCCACACATTTTTAAAGGCTTATTGAAATATTTGCTTCGTTTAATTTCTGCACAAGTTGAAAAATGAATCATCCTCACATCAAATTCTATAATGCAACCTGAGCTATGAAGCTTTAAGATCGAAATACACAAATAAACCCACAAAGGATATATTTATTTTCAGAATTTCGTGGTCTTTAGACAGTCGGGGGCCAGTGCCTGTATCACGGTTCACTGGTAGCCATGCAAACGTTTAAAGGGAAATTCCGTCTCTTGTAACTCACGTTTCATTTTCGTTGGTATTATAAATAATTTCCTGGCACACAATAAGTTGAATGCTAAAATGTGTAAATGCCCTGACATTGCAAAAAAAAATGGGAATGTAATGGGAACATGTGGTTGCACTGATTAGACCAAATTATTTGGAATAGAAATTGAAAATCGTATCACCCAAACTCTCTAAGGGTAAACATCCTTCACAGTTTACAGACCAGCGTCCTGGTTGAATTTTGAGCTGCTGTACTTTTCACAGTTAAACATGGACACGTAGTTTTCTAATGAGAGAATATTAAACGACCTAGCAAGTTTTTCCTCCGATTAAATTGGTAAAATAATGTACTCCAAGCTCCTGGGCTGTCTGATCATGTACTGCTCAGGGTTCTTACCGCAGCATGTAGCTGTAGCATGTATCACAGTGTCACCAATGTTCCCAGATCACAGCAATTGCTTTGGCAAACACATTTGTATTAAAATGATTGCCAGAACAACAAAATCAAGACCCAAGTTGAATTACACAGAATCTGTAAAGTTGAAGGTATTCACAGAAAGTATGACAGTGGTCAGAGATTGTTCCAAGGGGTTTTAACAACAACATTTAACAATTTCATTTAGCAGACAGGCGGGGCAGCATTAAGGACCTTGCTTAGGGGTCCTCACTGGATTCCTGCACCCTGACCGGGATTTGAACCACCAATGTCCGAATGCCAAGGTCTGGGGTGTTAGTCACTGAGCTATCCAACTGCTGGGTTTTGTTAAAGTTGATGATGATCACTCTAAAATAAACACGTAGTTTATTACTAGAGATGCAACAAGTAATTGGGCACCAAATGGAATTGGATAATTTGCTTTACTCATACATTAGACAGTATTCTTTTTTATGTGCAAGCCAAAACAAAAAGTACTGTTTTCATGATACAATCCATCATGGCGACCCTGTCACCATCATGCATAGAAGGCATGCGGTCATATCCATCTTTAAGATGGGGATGTTGACCGTCACTGTGCTTAGGGTGATTCAAGCAGTATCTTCTGACTGCTAGTTCGTTGTGACTGTTGGAGGCCTGTGGTAGCATGATGCATCAGAATGCCAGAGTTCAAATGAAAATGGGCTTTTGGGTTTTTCTTTATTGGGTTGTATTGAAATTTGCTTATGTTAGTGGAAATGTTAATATAATATTGAGGTGGTTCTTTCCTCAAACACCTTCCTGCTGTGACAAAAAATCACTGGGGCGTAACGTAAGAAGCAACAAGTTTGGGGCAAAATGATTATAGCAAGGCTAAATATGCTGACATTGGCCACTGCAGTGATGTCTCCTGATTGGCAAATGTACCTGATGTCTGAAAGAGAGTTAAAGATATTAGTAAAATCATTTTAATCTTAAGTCTGCCCTGTGGTAATTTACAGAAATATCCTGATGTAAGAGACTTAATAATTGTAAGATGATGCAGTCGCTAACTCATTCAGGTGTAATTGGGAAACAATAAATCAGAAAAGCTTTTATAGCCAGTGGATAATTAAACTCAGTTGTTTTTTTACATTTAAACCAGAGATCTGTGTCAGTCCTTGATCGACTATCACATGCTGTTGGTCACTGAACTACTGTTAGTTAGCCTGACAACAACAGCACAGTTCAGTCGATTTAGATGTTAATTCCTGCAGTACAAGATGTTATCGATCTTCTAACCCATTTTGTTTTTGCATATTACGGGTAACTTAATCAGCGAGCTGATAATCCTGACCTCTGCCCTTCTTCCCTGCTCCAGGTTATGCAATGGTCTCAGCAGCACATCCAGATCTCCAGGTGCTTGTGTCCCTCTCTCGTGTGTTCGGGCTCTCTTCCCTCTGCTCTACAGCTGAGGTGGCTGTGATTTCCCTACTGGCCAGCGCTCCCTAAGAGGCCAAGATTGCCAAGATCTGCCCTGTGGCGAGCATGACGGCCACCACGCGTGGCTCTCCGGTGGGGGGCAATGACAGTCAGGGCCAGGGCCAGGCACCTGATGCTCAGAGCCAACCCCCACTGCCACAGAACCAGGTCAGCATCATCTTTCTACCCAACACTCGACATACACTCAGAGACAGTAGATGCAAAATGTTAAAATAACCTGTGAAAAGTGTCTTTTTGTTAGTCAAGACACTGCAGCATGGTGTTTTGTAAAATTTTTTTACCGATCTTGCTTGTACCTAACCACACACAGATGCCCCAAGGGATGAGGGGGGGAGCGGAAAAGAGGGGAAAGGGAGTGAAGGCGAGGCATCAATGAACAGAGCCTCCTGAGTGATGGATAAAGGATGTGTGTGTCTTTGTGTGTGTGCATGTGCAGGCCTGTGTTGGTTAGAGATGAGCCGTGGTGAGACGTGAGAGGCAAGCTGCCTATGTAGGTCAGCCAAGCAGAAGGAGCCTTCACCACACACCCCCACATTTTATATTTCTCAGTTATGCATCTCTCTCGACGATGTGTATCCCTCTTTTACTCTCTTATACACATCTGCTCACACCACCACTAATGTCAATGCACACTTATTAAACAAGGAAGAAAAATAAAGGCGGGAATGGTCCTTGTGCTTAAATGCACATTCAGAGATGCACACTATTGCCTTTGAGTCTCTAACACTCTTCCTTCCAATATTTCTGTTTGACAGCACTGTAACAGGGATACACCCACATACTCACACATTTATACCTCAACCATGTCAGCTCTCACTTTTTGTTTCCTCTAGGTAGATATGGATGAAAAGAACATTGCTCTCTATGCCAAATACTATAGGTGTGATGCCTTGAATGGCATTGTTAAAAAGCTTTTCAGGAAAGACACCTGTCTCTTTATTCCTGTATGCACGTACACTTGGCGACCAGAACAATAGAAACCCTACGCCCAAAAAGAATAGAGCCTTGCCTTTTCAGCAGCATATGTCACTATAGAAACAGGAGTGTATAACAACAATTAAAGTTCCACTCTTGCTTTGCAGGTCAGTAAGTCAGTTCTGCATTGATCTTGCACTTTTTTTCAACCAAAAATGAGTGAATTTGCAGCAGCGCTACTCAAAAATGCATTCAGCAGTCTGTTTTGTTTAGCCGCTTTTGAGACTGGAGCCCCTTCAGACATTTTTAATCGATTGTATCAGATACATAAAGCCATGCCTATTTCTGATCTGCGGTTTGTTTGCTGCAGGTACACCAGTGATCAAAAATGTCCCATTGTGCAGTTACACAGGCTTGTTAGCAAACGGCCAGAGAAGCCTTCAAATCATGTATCAATATGGAGTTTCAGATAAAGATATGACGAAGATGATGAAACTACGATGGCCTAAGATAGTTGCTTTGCCACTATTATATTATACACTATTTGTATTCTACTCTTAAGACCATGATTGTGCTGAAAACTGCATTTCAACTTGATGCATTTCACTCCTTGAAATGAAGCCAGGCTGTTTAAATCCCCTTTTTGTGGCTTTGATCAAGTCCTATTTCAAGATCCATATGTAACAGAGACATAATCCAAACAAATCACTGCAGGCATCCTGTTGGGTGAGTGGTTTAGTACACGTGCCAGGTAACCATGGATTGATTTCAGTGTGGTCTGTATGTCATCAACCGCTCTCACACCCTGTATTTTTGTCTTCTAAACTGTCAAAAAAACAAATTGCGCAAACACAAGTAGAGCATCAGAGGATAAATAATTGTTAAAAAGAGCGCACCTCCAGGCTAAACCTTACTGATTTATAATAAGAAACTAATGGTAGTCAAGTTGACTGTTTGTTGAGACTATCAGTTTTGTTTTCTGGTCTCTAATGAACATTACAGCTGATTGAGGCGTGGGGCATCACCATAGACTGCAGAAGTTCAGGTGTATCTACGAGGGGTGATTGATAAGTTTTGAGCCTGACCAAGAAAACAAGACTTGTTAATCAAAATGTTTAGTACTCTGAGAGAGCAACATGTCACAATAGTTTGAGTTCAGTTTGGACTCATTGTGTGCATTAATGCATGTACAATACCTAAGTCAAGTAGGGTAGGGTAGGTCATTCAAGCAAAATGAACCGAGTTGGTGACCATGCTGTGGTGCAATACCTGTCCCGAAAGGGCATGTCTCCCAAGGAAATCCATGAAGACATGGTTAACACATTAGGAAATGATACTCCATCTTATGCCACAGTGAAACGTTTCATTTTGCTTGAATGACCTCCCCTACCCTACTTGACTCAGGTATTGTACATGCATTAATGCACACAATGAGTCCAAATTGAACTCAAACTATTGTGACATGTTGCTCTCTCAGAGTACTAAACATTTTGATTAACAAGTCTCAATCACCCCTTGTAGGATCTTTGTTTTTTTATTTTATTTCCGAACTTCAAAAATGTACTTGCGAAATACATTTGTATTTCAACACTGTTTCAGTCAACTCCATGATGGGGCTTTTCACCCCCAAATGCACAACATGACTTTAAGCACAAATTTTAGAAAACATTTGTGTACATGAAGAAATAATTCACTATAGCTGAGACTTTAATCTTCCATTTGCTGCTGGTTAGAATATCCCACCATGAGTTATGCACAAAAAAATATGACTGAAAACCTGAGTAAAAAGCGTGCCAACCAATCCTACAAAAGACCCAGCATAAGAAGGCTGTTTTGGATGTGGATTCTGGGTCTCCAGTAGCTTTTAACAGGAAGGCTGGCAGAGGGTCATCAAACTTGAAAGTTATATTAAATGTTGATTATTGTGGCTAATGTGTTAGAAAACAGTTGCTTACTTTATCAGCAGACACATATACAGTATAATAAGTTTTTTTATGGAGCCCTAATTTAATGAATTAAATAAAATAAAATGCTGTTAAAGCTTGCAAGACAATTACCATTTAAATTACATAGATAAGTAAGACTCTTACATTAAGTGTTCTTGTTCTGCTCGACAATCATCTAGTTAAGACATCACACTGTGTCTGTTGAGCGTTTAGTTTCTTTCTTTTAGGTGGTCTTTTAGGTCTTACATAAACCAGTTTGTACCACTTGTTTCTTCAAAGTAGGCTCCATCCCTACAGTTAAGAGTCTGTACAAGAGCCTCAACTACCTTTTTTTTTAAACTACCATTTTTCAAATATAAAATATTTTAATTTCTGCAAAATAAATGTAAACATTTTCTGCTGGTTTAGAATTACTTGGTTGTATGTGGTGGAATGGAGGGTAGTTGCACTGTTAAATGCACCAGTATGGGAACACGTAGAGAAATGCTTCTGCCAGAAAAATAGCAGTGACTGGTTACAACTCCTATTCCATGAATATGTATGGAGCCCTGTAACACGCTATACTGTTAGTTGTGTGGCCTGCACCCGTCTCCACCCCTGTACATTATGGGGTCAATTTTTCAACCTGTAGGAGTGACGGTAGTAGCCCAAGCAAGTCATGAACAGTATTTTTCAAAACCCAGTTATTGTCTTAAAAATGCAACAATGAAAGATGTTGTGGGACGTTCCTTTCGTCAACACACAAACCTGCACACAAGTGACCAAATAACCTTGCGATAAAAGCTTTGTTATCACTGTATTACATTAAGGTCTGTTATTTATAATCATTATTTTTCACAACATAACACCCATTTAACAACTAGTGTCAAACCACTTGGATTTATTATGTATGACAGAATATTGAAATCTTTTAATACATGTAAACACAATTTACTTTGAGAGATCAAATTGATATTCTCAGCTGAAAAGACTAAATTCCAACACACATTCACAACAACACTGTCATAGTCTTCTCAGCGTACACTTTTTCACACGTCAGTGAATTGCTGTAATCGTTTCATTATTCCAGGTTTATCAGGAGCAGCTGTTTCAGGCAGATCCCTCTTTATGCATCACTTGTGTGTTTGATCATTTGACATATTCTCATTCCTTCTGCTCATCCGACAGCACAGTGAGCTAATGTTCAGCAACTGGTGTTTTGATCTAATGTGATGCAGCATAAGCTGGGAAAGAATGGTGCATTTTTAAGAGTGAAAATAGGAAACACAAATTACCTAGTGTGCCATGATGGAGGAAGTTAAGAAAAACATGATGTGGAGTAAATATCTTTTCTCTAGGTTTTAAATTTCCTAATCAGTGTTGGATTTCATCTTCTCATGTCAGTATCACAAGGAGGAATACTTCAACTACAGTGTATAAATGTGCAGGCTCTAAAGCTATAACGTTAACGCACAACTAGAGCTGCATTTTTTTGGGCATGAGCCTGTTTGGTTGTCTGTTTTGGAATTGTGTTTATATTCTTATGAATAAAGTATTTCAAATGCCGACTTTGTGTACTCCTGTTTAAAACTGTTAAAGACAACAAACATGAAACCACCTGTCTTTAAACATGTAATTAGCCAGTAGAGGTGTCTTGCTCTGACAAAAACTGAAGCCTTACAGTTTGCTTCTACGTTTCTTGTACCTGGGCCCTGAGCTTGATGATATCACAATCATGGAGACGACTGAAAAGCACAGCACACGCATCTGCCATCAGTGCTGTGGCTCACTTGGCCACTTGTCTGTTTCTCCTTGCCCTATCTCTGGGCACAGGCCTGCTCTACATCAGCTCTGGTTTTTGGTGCGTCAAAGGACAGAATCAGAGGTCCGCCTTTGTCTCGGATCACCACATCATCCTCAATCCTGACACCCAGGCCGCGGAAATGCTGTGGCACCTGGTCGTTGTCTTCACAGATGTACAACCCTGTGACAACAAAAAGTGTAAATTCAATGAAACCAACTTGTGCCATACAAGTAAATGTGAAGAGCAGTTCAAGTGTAGGTGCAGCAGTTTTTAAAAAACCTGATTTCTTCCAGAAATCTAGCGTGTATTTACCCGGTTCTATAGTGATGGCCATTCCTGGCTGGAGAGGTTGTGAGCGGGATAGCTCGGGAGTGTCGTGGACGTCCATGCCCAGGTAATGGCCAACATGGTGGGGACAATACCGCCTTGCAGCCTGGAATAAAAAAAAACAAAATTAAGCCTTTAAGTTTAAGATGAATGGGCTAGTAAGGTATGTTGAGCTTAAAGCCAGAGTTTTTAGTGTAACGATGGTGGCTCTCTTTTAACCTGGCCAAATCACCATAACTTATGCTGTAAGGCTGACCTAATCCAGAGGACATTATGTCCAGAGTTTTGGATTTAAATTGGCTGTAAGAAGCATCTTCCTTTTATCTAAATCGTTTCCTGACGGTTCTCTATGTCTATATACAGTATCTACACTCCTGAACAAAAGTTTCCATACACTTGTAAAGATAATGTATATATCATGGCAGTCTTGAGTTTATAATGACTCCTATAACTCTGAATTTCCTATGATGGAATCATTGAAGCATATTCTATTGTATTGTATATCTGGCAATTTTGGCTTCTGTATTTCCTTTTTCTGATTATTGCTGAGCTCCTCAGACTTTCCCAATGTAGTGTTTGTGGCTCAGTCTAATAAGTGTATGAAATGGGCCCTATTTAAACTGCATCAGAGGAGTCCACAGCTGTAGTCAATTGTAATCACTCACAAGGATTTAAGGCAATGTCACTAAGGAAATTTAATTAACACAGCTTTCTACAATTTCTATCACTGAAACTGATCATTTAAGTTGCTGTATGTATATATATATTTTTTGGGCCTTTTTATGCCTTTATTCGATAGGACAGTAGAGAGAGTGGGGAAGGACATGTGGTAAATGCCTGAGGTCGGAATCGAACCCGGGACAGCCGCTATGCCTTAGCACTTGGGTCACTCAACATAACCGTTAGGCTATCGGGGCGCCCAGTATGTATATTTTTGACCAGGCAGATTTTGTCATTTTTCCAGAAGACCTTTAATAAATCTATGAAAGAACCAAAATGCGTATTTTTTGTGTGTGACAAAGACACAGTGGTTTCAATGAATCCATTATAGAAAATATAGTTAAAGGAGTTATTGAGGAGATTCTCAGCTGAAGTATTATGTTATATCTGCAAACCTGTTGAGCTGTGTGTTACTAATAGCACAGAATTAAATCTGTGCAGTTACAATATCACACACGACATGCATCACGTTGTCAGGGTACTTGACATGTATTCAGCTGGTGACGCAGATTTCACATTAATATGTTTTAATATTTGGTCCTGATTTGCTGGCAAGTTCACTTACACTGCTGATACTGCAGCTGATAGAACACAGATTAGAAACCTGATTATTCTGTTGGTCGCTTGAGAAACAAGCAGCTGCACTGATCGGTAAAATATATATATTAACACATGATTAACAGTTTTGTACCACAATTCCTGTCTCGCATCAGTGGCAGTAGCAGGGCTTTTTACAGTCATACATTTTTACATTTCTCATAGCTCTCCATTGTAACAACCTGTTGACTGAAGTAGGCAGAACACCATCAGTCCTTTTTGTGCTGAAGACGCACACTAAACGCCGCCTTTTATGTGAACACACACAGGGCTTGTGTACTGTATATGAACTACAACTGAGGCTGAGGGGAATGTTATATGTTTTGAAGGCATACAGTCATAAACCCACTTGTTAGATAAATTAAAATTTGACTTAGTGACTACACTGTATGGAGAGTAAAGAGATCACCAATTTTTTACAATTTATCCTGGGGTACAATGAATGTCTGTACCATTGACATACAGTCATGTGAAAAAGTTAGGACATCCTATGAAAGCCTGTGTTTTTTAAACATATTTAGACATATGGACATTTAATATCAATTTTAACAATACTGAGAGATAGAAGTAATACAACTAAACTAGAAAAGCACTCAGAGAGCGCAGACCTCCACCAAGCAGCTCATGTCCACCCATATTGTGATTTCCACAAAACAAATTCCTGGATCCAGATGGTAATCCAGAACATCACATAACTTTGAGGTTATCTTGCTGACAAACAAACAAACAAACAGATAAACGCTGGCAAAAACATAACCTCTGCTTGGTGGAGGTAACAATTAAAACTGAAGAATATACATTTAAAAACTAGGGATGAACTGGAATTCTGTTTCTCAGAGGTTTACCTTCAGCACATCAGCATCACTGGTACTGGCCTTGACGATGCCTAGCCGCTTGAGCTGTCGTCCCAACAGAGCCAGCATGGTACTGTAAATGTGATCTAGACTGACGCCTGGGGAACACAGAGATAAACAGGAGCGCTGGACCTCAAGCACGGCCTCATACAACTCAGCCTGGGCAGGACTGAATCTGTTAGGAAGGAGGCGAGAGCAGCAGACAATTAAGGTAGGTCACTGGCAACAGAATAATCCATCCATTTTCTATGCACTGCTTTATCCTGTGGAGGGTCTGCTGGAGCCTATCCCAGCTGACTGAGGGACAAAGGCATGGATCCCCCTGGACAGGTCGTCAGTTCATCGCAGGGCTGGCAACAGAATAAAGCTAATGCATACTATTATACTACATGTACTTTTATGTACATGGTCCTAAAATCCAGAAAAGTTAGATGAAATTATGTATACATAGCATCTTCAGTAAAACATAATTGTGACTGAGGTCGACTGAGACCAGCTTTATTAGCACATGTTTTGAAACTGTTCAAACATTTGACTAAGATAACTTCATCTCTAATTGAGAAGCCACCCAAACCAGATTCAGTCCTGGAGTTTTTATTTGTCAAAGCTTTGAATATTGGACAACAACCAAAAACATTTTGTGCCTTATGCAACTTTTGCAACCCCCAGACTGATTCTGCTAAACTAGAAGAAGACAAACCCAACAGTTTCTGCAATATTTGCCACTTTTGCAGCACCTAAGCCCCTTTCAGACATGGGAAATGGAACATTGCTGGCTTCGTCCATCCGTTAAAGTGACAGCATTCTAGTCATTCAGACACTGGTCACTTTTCCGTCACTGTTCCTCGCGACCTTATTCAGACATACCTCCAAAGTGCCGGAGAGAGCTGCGGTACTCACATGATATTTGTCATTCACGCGAGACCAGACAATACACCAAGTGATATATAAGGCATAATGATGCAATATCAGACTAAATCTAAACTACTAGCAGCTGCTCAAAGTGTCCAAATTACTAACAGCCCAGTTTATTTATAATTTCTTGAACAGTGAACCTGAAATCTCAGAACTCAACCCGAGTACGGCTGCATTGTAACAAAATACTTAACTGCAGCCAATAAAGCGCTATGTGATGACATATGTTGTAAATATGTGCTATATAAATAAAATTGAATTGAAAACCTTGACTGAGTGAACACTCACCTGTCTGTAATGAAGAACAATACACAGAATGACCATTTGTTAAATCCTGATTAATCCTTTCTTTATGTTGAGGATAATTTTTTATAATTAACCCTAATTAATGAAGCTACTATTGTTGCTTGGTGCTTGAGTATACCCACATCTCTCTCTTTGGAGACACTTGTGGATCCTAATGCTCTCTAAAGCTGCAGGTATTTAAAAACTCATCAGGAGTCATTCTAAACAGCTTTAAGAAACACATTTTAGCTCGTGTTATGGGGGGGAAAAATCTCAAAATACATTTATCATTGGAGAGTATCATTAATCTTTAAGCTGTTAGTGTGTGTTTTCATTGTAGTAAGTTTTTATCATTATAGACGTAAATGAGAAAGGTGTGTTGTGATTTTGGCATTCCAACAGGGTGTATTAAGTTTCTATAATATTTTGGACAAATATTTTGCTGAAATGTGGAAAAATCCTTCCCATTGCTTGTGCGTGTCTATTCGTTAATGTGATAGCTCAGTTCAGACTTGTGCTGTGTTGAAAGTGATGTGGAAATGTTTTTAGGTCCAACAGGAAATCAAGTTAATAAGCCAGGTGAACAGCGTCTCTTAGCGCAGTAAAACAATGTAATAGTGATAATATTTACAGTGCTCACACCGGTACTCACAATACCAGGGACAGTCAGTCAGTTGGTAAAAGTCAGGATTGCAGCTTTACCCCAGACCGGCAATTCCCAGGATTATTCCATCCACTACCGAACGGCTTTAAGACGCGGACTTAGACACGCGCTCGGATGCCTCGGTAAGTTGGCTCTTGTCACTCTTCTGACTCTCCCACCGCCGTCTCTGAGACGTCCTCATATCTTTTCCTGTTCAAACTTTGCGGGCTATGTGGAAAGTTGCGATTGTTTATTGCATGATTGTGGATGGTAACTGCAGTCGCTACAAGGCACCATCGTAACTATCCCCACTGCGAGAAAAAAACAATGAACTATGAATAAACAAATGTTTTGGATTAATTATGAGCAGGTTTTTTTTTTCCACTTTTCCCCTTAACTGAGAACCGAACCGTACCGAACCGTGACTTCTGTACCGCGGTACGTACCGAATCGTGATGTTTGTGTACCGTTACACCCCTACTAGTAAGATTGCTGGTGCAACTTTTACGTTAACATGTGTATTCAGACATGAAGCTGAAACGTTAAATTGCCGTCAGGTTAGCGTAACAGGGTGCATGTCTGAAAGGGGCTCCAGACTGATCCTACTGAGCTGAAACATGAGGAACCACCAGTTTCTGTAACATCTGTAACTTTTGCAACACCTACACTAATTTTACCTAGCTGGAAGATGTTCATATTGTAAAGTGTGATGTAATAAGTATATGATACCTTTTCATTGTGAGATTATCTCAGCAAACTCTGGGTTTATAAAATAGTTTAAAAATGTGTGGTGCATGTTGGAAGTCTATACATGGTTTAGTGTTTAGGCATGAGCCCAGTATAGAAATTGTCACTTCTGTATGCCGTGACTTTTGGTGATAAGTAGATTTTGTACTTAAAGAAGCATAAGGCATGTATTGTGTATCAAAATTTTACATTGTTTGAGGGTTACAAATTAGAACTTGAGATGATTTTGTAAAACTTACCTTCCATTCACTGGCCACGTTCGTGTGATGTCACTTACATAACCAAAGTATTCACAACCACCATCAAGCAGAACCATTTCACCATCCTGATGGAGGAGACAAAGACAAAACATATGAGTCCTTTAGGCTCATGACTTTACAAACATGCAAACTACTTATCATTCTGAAGATACTTAATGTTCTCTGATGCGTTTATTGCACCTTACATGCAGTTATTACCTTGATAATCTGGTTGTTGTTTATGTAGTGCAGAGTGTTAGCTCGATTCCCTCCAGCAACCACAGGGGGATAGGCCAGGAAGTTGGCACCATGGATCCGATTCTCAAAATCAAACTGAAACAATAGTTAATGTTAACAAAGGCCTTCTATTTAAGAAGTGACTGTGAGCTTCACATTTGCTTTAAGTTGTTGTGGCATACAAATAGGTCAGTTTGCTGTAACTGCAAAACAGAGCTAAAAACCAATCCAACCAGCAGTAACTACACATCTGTAAATAAAGCTTAATACCTTTGATGACTGCACATCTTGGTCATACAGTTAGTTTACCCATATAAATTAAGGTGGTCGGTACAAAATCACATATAATGGAGACAAATTCGACAGCTACTCCTCAACTAAACTGTGCTAAAGCCAAGCAGGTGTCAATAGCTGTTATCTTAGCTTTTGACTACAGTGTAATTACATAAAAACCTTAAAAAAACACCATATGGACATGTTAACAAGATAGAAAACTTGATTTTCACTGGAGGGGATCTTTAATTTGTTTAAATGGAAAGGAAAGCCAAAGGAGGCCCTTTTGTTTGTAATACTGCTTTTTCTCTCATGAAAGTAATCAAAGGAAAGTTTGACCAATTTGTAGTTTCAAGTAAAACTGTAGATTTTGTGGGGATAAAAAAAACAATTATGCATAACAACCTTTCTGTCTGTCTCAATCTTGTTCATGGGGGTGTCTACTACTTTTTACAACTCAACAATAGAGGAAATGATTTTCTGTGTGGTCACCAACTAATACTAACTACAAAAAAGTTCAACATTTTCCACCACTTATTTAAGAAACTGAAAATGTAATATATTCTAGACTCACTACACGTAAAGTAAAACTATTTCTAGCATTTTACTGTTTTAACTTTTATAATTATTACTTATTATTACTAAATTTATATATATATATCTCAGAATATTTCAATTACATTACTATTCCCACAGTATAAATACAATGTATATATGGGTGTAGTTCCGTACATACATCTACAATCATGGGGACAGCTGCTGACTTAAAAGTTGTCCAGAACATCATAGCTGAAAAGACTGGCTGTTGACAGAGTGCTGTGTCCAAGCTTATTAGTGGAAAGGAAAAGTCTGGTAGGAAAAGGTGCATAAGCAACAGGGATGACAACAGTCTTGAGAGAATTGGCAAGAAAGATCGATTGAAGAACTTTGATGAGTTTTACAGGGAGTGGACTAAGACTGGTGTCAGTGCATCAAGAGCCTCAAAGCACAAACGTCTTCAGGAAAGGGGCAACAACTGTTACATTCCTTACCTGGGCTAAGGAGAAAAAGAACTGGGCTATTGCTCAGTGCTGCAAAGTCCTCTTTTCAGATGAAAGTAAATTTTGCATTTCATTTGGAAATCAAGGTCTTAGATCCTGGAGGAATAGTGGATAGGCACAGGATGAAGAAGATGTTTGAAGCTCAAGTCTGTGATGATTTGGGTGCCATGTCATCTGCCTGTGTTGGTCCACTGTGTTTTATCAAGTGCAAAGTCAACACAGCATCTACCAGAAGATTTTAGAGCACTTTATGCTTCCATCTGCTGACACGCTTTATAGAGATGCCGATTTTCTTTTTCAGCAAGACTTAGCACCTGCCTAATTTGCCAACAGTACCACCAATGGTTTGCTGACCATGATATTGCCGTGCTTGCTTGGCCAGCCAACTCACCTGGCCTGAACCCCAAAGAGAATCTGTTGGGGTATTGTCAAGAGGAAGATGAGAAACACCTGACCCAAAAATACAGACGAGCTGAAGGCTGTTATCAAAGCAACTTGTCCTTCATTAACACCTCAGTAGTGCCACAGGCTGATCGCCTTCATTCCATGCCACAGTAATTTGTGGTAAAGGAGCCCCAACCAAGTATTGAGTGTACAAATAAACACACTGTTCAGAAGCTGGACATTTCTGTATTGTAAATCCTTATTTAAGATAATGGATTTCTGATTTTCATGAGCTATAAGAAATATTCATCAAAAAAAAAGTTTGAAATATTTCACTTACCGGTAAATCAATTTGTAAGTCCTACTGAGCAATATTTCCATACTTCTACTTTGATTGAATAATCAACATATAACACTTGTGGTTGCAGTAACTACAGAATGAACGTGATCAATCAAAGACACAAAAATAAAAACAGGCCACACATGATAGCAGGCAGTGAGAAGTCACATACAGGTCATCAAAGGCAGCTACCTTAGCAAAGAGCACAGCTTCATCCACATCCCCTTGAGACAGAGCCATCGTCCTCCTAAAAGCCTGAAAGATGAGAATTTGAGTTGGTTTTATTTCAACATAGATTTGAAAGTGTTGGGCAAAGTTAAACAAACAGACACTCTTACATAGCAAAGAAAATGACACTGACACACCTGTGCTGTGATGCGACCTGCTTCTTGCATGAGGGCCACCTCTGCTGAGCTCTTGAGGGCTCTGAGAGAATGTATGAGGGGTCTGAGAGTACGTGGTGTTGGCCCCGCCTCCAGTATGGGGCACACATGAGCCTGGTGGAGCCGAGAGTGTGCAGGCTGAGAACTGTCATACCACAGCTGAGTGCCTGAAAGGATTGGAGTGCAGAAAAAAATGTAAACAGTGAAGTTCAGGTCCGAATTAGTAGCATTAGAATTAAATGTCAGCTACTTTTGACATCTGCTGGCTCCTTTTGATGCGAAGGAGCAGCAGCTCTACTCTGAGCTCCGTGCCTAACTATAATGGTCAATTCATACTTTTGGTGTCCGTGTATGCAGACCAATGAGCAGACTGCAGATGCAGCTCTGTTCATACTACAGTAGGACCTAGCCGGTCTGCAACGTGACCAGTTGTATTTCAACACACAGGGAACCAGCAGCTGGCTACAGATTATGCTGTAGCAGCATTAACACTATTGAAACTCCAGTCTGCTGGGTGTGTGTTTCCCCTCGCCTCATTATGCGAGTCGTTAGGTCCTTCCCTCTCACAATGGGATTCGTTAGGTCCCGTTGTGGCCAGGTGCGAATGGAGCCAATGCGAGTCGTTGGGTCCTTCCCTCTCATAATGGGGTCCGTTAGGGCCCTTTGTGGCCAGGTGAGAATGGGTTCTGTTCTTCCTGGGTAGAGAATGTAAAACTGCAGTGTATACTTATTTACATTCTCTACCCAGGAAGAACAGAACCCATTCTCACCTGGGTAGAGAA
>OMNN01027704.1:0-10493 GCA_900302755.1 Chromis chromis
AGCAATGTTCTTTTTCGTAAGCAGTGGCTTCCTTCATGGTGTCCTGCCATAGACACCTGCTTGTTCAATGTTTTACCTACTGTAGACTCATGAACACAGATGTTAGCCAGTTCCAATGACACCTTCAAATCTTTGGTTGTCACTCAGGGTTGTTTCTTTACCTCATTGATGAGTCTTTGTTGTGCTCTAGGGGTCATTTTGACTGGGCGCCCACTTCTTGGTAGAGTAGCCACAGTCCCAAAGAGTCTCCATTTGCAGATTGTTTGCCTAATTGTAGACTGGTGAGTTTCTAAAGTCTTTGAAATCACTTTGTAACCCTTTCTAGCTTCATGTAGATCAACAATTCTTGATCGTAGATCCTCTGAAAGCTCTTTAGGCGAGGCATGGCTCACATCAGTGTATTCTTCTTGTGCTGAGCAAATAAAAAAAAAAAGGAGTGTTTTTTATCGGTCAAAGTAGCTCCAGTCCACACCTCCAAACTCATTTTCTTAACAGGACTCCAGCTATGCTAACACCTGACTACAATTAGCTTTTTTGAGATCATTATCTCAAGGGTTCACATACTTTTTCCACGAGCACTATGAGGTTTTTATGGTTGTTCTCAATAAAGACATGAAAGATCAGATTTTTTTTTGTGTATTTATTTTAGGCACATTATATTTGTCAGTACCCTTGAGTTAGATGAAGATCGGATCACATTTTATGAGAAATTAATGTGGGTGGGTGTGGGAGAGTGTAGGGAGAGTGTGGTGAGGGTCTGGAACCACGTGATAGTTCATGCTCACAATGTGATGAAGTGTATTCCGACGTAGGAACTTAGCGATGTGACACCCACAGTCTAGATTATAATGTTTTTGTTGTGTGCGCTTTATACTGGATTACTGCACATTAGTGGAAGGAAACAGCGCTCTGGGACATGTTGGATGCGTCATATGAAAGTGTAAGTCCTCTGGTTTTATATGCAAAAAGAATTATTGCTCTATCTTATTTGGTTGAAATTCTACCGCATTGAACAATAGATACGCAAATGGGATTGCGGGCGCTCCCGTAGGTCTTAAAGAACTACAGAGTTCTAAGTAGTACAATATTTATAGCATGTAGAGTCAGTATGTTTTTTCCAGTATTTGGTAACACCTCTGGGCACTTGCAGAAATGTTGTACATGTTGATTTATTTCTGATGATTTGTGGCTTTATAACTTTTATAACATTTTTGAGTTCTCTGCTCCATAGAGGTGCAGGACTTTATAATGCAGTGCAAAGAGCCCCACAGTGAGTATACATGTGACAGGAGCATTAAACTGAACTCCTTGGGGTTTAGAGGGTTAATCATATGCACCTACAGTTTATCGCTGGTGTTTGTGCTGTGAGGCCTGATCTGAATCCTGACGCTATGCTGGACGAAGGCTAGAATGCACGAATGCAACACTGACTTAAAGACATAATCCACTCTGCTGCTGCAGGAATCGACCCATCCATCACGATTCAGTAAAAAGTGAAGCATCTGCAAATCTGAAGACAACAGCGGTGACAAGACAAACTCTAAACACGCAGATCACAAACCAGCAAGCAACCAACAGCATTCCATCAAAACCGAATCACACCTTTGCCTTTATGTGTCAGGAAAGAGCTCAATCCTTCTGTAGACTAAAAAGCGACTACATATTCCATTGTTCTATATTTTTAACTGCAGTATAAAGTCTATGGAAACAGTACAACCATGTCTGGAAGTAGAGAGAACTCAGAAATGTCTTCAGTGCAGTATGACATAGTTAGAATACCATAAATCATAAAAAATTTAATTTCTTTGGTTATTTATTTAAAGAAAACTGAAAAAAGTAAGTGCCTACAGGTGTTACTATTAATGGAAAAAATGCTGGCTGTACATACTTTATATATATTATATATTTATTTGAGTTTGTTTCCATACTTGTCTTCTATCTTCTCTATGTAAACACTGCCTGCAGCTCAGCCGAGAAGTCATCAAGCTGCTGTCTAAGGTTAACATGCAACGTGGAGCTCCCTGCTAGCACCAGGCTATCTATATATTCCCCAGTTTGACATCATCTCTTTTTCTTCTCCTGTGTCGTGTCTAGGGCTGCCACAAACGATTATTTTGATAGTCGACTAATCACCGATTATTTTTCCGGATCATACGTAAATTGAATGTAAAACATACAGCTTATCGCACCAGCATGAAGCTGCTCTTATATAACCATCATTAGTTTTCAGCTTGAAGTGTTTAAGGTATATGCTAACTAAAAATAAAGACGTGTGCTAAGGGGGCTAATGAATCAAATCGTCATCGCTAATGTTAATGTTTACAGCTATGAATAAGTAGTAAGTTAGCTCTCTGTTTACGCTAATATTAGCAGCTAACTAGCCAGTTAGCTTACCGAGACGACGGTCCCTCTTCATCGTTGTTACAAGCCACAACGTGCTTCCTTTTCAGGTGCTCGTGCATCACAGTTCTGCTGCTGTGGAAGGCAAGTTCTGTCTTGCAGATATTGCATTGCACTTTTCTCTTTTGTTTTCTTAAAATGCTCCTACACTTTTGAGCTCTATTGCCGCCGGGATACCAGAGACCGTCTGGTATAACTTCCAGTGACATGACGGCTGACCCCGATTACCACTACTGCGCATGTGTGTCAAGGACAGAAAGGCAGACACAGCAGTGGAAGGTGCCGCAGCAGTTTTGAGAGAAAAACAAAGATAAAAAAAAAAACAAAAAACGACGCGTCGACTATTAAGTTATTTGTCGACGATTTTAATAGTCGACATAATCGTGACTAGTTGACTAATCGTGGCAGCCCTACAGCCTGGTATAAAAAACAGTTTAGTCTCTATAGCTAATTTCCCTGTTCATGTCAACTGTAAGGGGGATACATGTTTATATAACCAACTAGTTTATATTGTATTAAGATGTAAAGTTATGCAGAATTAAGGGCACGGTCACTTTGAGTGACATGTGGGTGTTGTTAAAGGACAGTCCATGGCCCACAACAGCTCCACCTGTTTGCTCATTTTTGAATTCACCAGGAGTTGCATTGTGTTTTAGCACTACCAAGATGGCGATGATTTAAGCCACCTGTCAGGTTTCCTTAACACAACTCTTAAATCTAGCGGTGATGTCACATAGGCTTTGTACATCTTTACATACAGTCAATGAGTCTGATGCAGAACTAAATGTTTGCCCTGAAGACCTTCCCCAGTCATTGATGTAACTCCTAAAAACTCAGCTATTATTGCAATAAAAAAAATAAAAAACCTTTGCTTAAACACTGTAAAACTAATAGTGTTGCACACTACACAATTGCAAGTTGGAGTATTTGTGTAATTCAGCCATGCTTGTTTGAGCTGGGAATTTATTCTGAAGCAGAATAATGATACGGAAAGCCCCACCCTGCACCCTGACTGGTTTCTTGCCTAATTTGCTACATATAAAACGCTGGGAACCTGAAGCTGTGTTTTTGAGATAGTCATTGGTTGTCTGCAGTTTTAAGGTGGAAATGCTCAGTTATGGCACAGATGGCCTATTTTGCTCATAATATGTCTGGCATACATATCAATAAAAAAAAAAACATATGTTAACATGTATTTACTTTTATTTTTACTGGACGGGGTCTTTTCCTTGGTGTGAAGTAGTGCAAAGTGCACCAGCTGTATTTGTACTTCATCTGGATTCAGTCATTGTTCTCCTGCTTTGATCATGAATCTTTTATTATGAGTAAATACAAAGGAATTATATTTCAAAAGATCCACATTATCCTTCATAGACATCTATGTTTCTATATTATGTGTTCCTGTAAGTAGAGTGCTCTTCAGATGCCAATTCAAATTTGGAGAGATTGTAACTCCATGCCAACATATTATGCAATGTACTAATTACAACGAGTGGTACCACACACAGTCGCAAGTCTAAGTTCCTTTCCACAGATAACTGATCAGAGATGCTTTTTAGTCGCTGAATGTTGGCCAAAGCAGGCAAGTTTACTGATGTAGGAATAAGATACACTCATGAGTGCGTGAGTGTGATCAGCTTCTTCCTGCAGCGGCAAACATGAACATATAGTAGACATACGTAAGCTGCAGGTGAAACTGTTAAAATCAATTATCTATCTTACAACATCCAGGATTGTATGGTTTTATCTTACGTAGGCATGATGTTAATTGAATTTCATCTATGAATTTGTGAAAGGTGCTTTTGGGAACTGTCATGCTAACTTGGAAACTGAGTTGGCTTGGAGAAGACAGAAATGTGATACTCTAGGTGCTGTATCAAAACCACCACAGCTGCCTTTGGCTCACCTGAAGGCTCCATTTGCCAGGTTTTATCATGAGAATTTCTTCAGACCTTCATTTGAGCCAGAGGTATGGCTGCATGAGATTACATGTTTCTGTCTGAATTTGGCACTTCAAGATCATGCTTTGCCTCACTGAGGTGAAAAACACCATTGCAGCATCTCATGTTTATTCCTACACTTATTCCAATGTCACTCATGCTCTCCTGTCTGAGTTAGCTTTATAAACTAAATGAATGTTGTCACTTTTGTTTTGTGGTCACAAAGCTGCAGACTCTGGCCGAACACATTTTTTTTATAGCTGAATGCCTGCATTTGTGTCTGTGAGAGTGAAAGTGTCAGTTGACACAAAGAAAATGTGGAAAAATAGTGTATATATGTGGTGTTGTGTGTGAGTTAACATTTAGTACTGTGTGCACATGTGTCTGAAAGCTTGCGTATGTGTGAGCATACACAAGGTGTATGGGGATGACTCAGAGCTCTTGCTGGCAGCCAAGGTGAATGTGTTAAGCCCCATGAGCCAGCCAGTTGATTAGAAATGTGGTTTGAGATGATAACTGAATCAGCGTCTTTTCTCAGTCGGACAACATTTATTTTTTTTACAGATATTCTTGGTCCCAATAAAATCTTCTCACCCCCAGGTAAGAAATTTAGTACACTGCCATATTAGTATTATTTAAAATGATATTTCCGTATTGTCATTTAATAGAAGCTCCTTTAAGTAATATCAGCTATTACTTTTTTACTTTTAATTTTAATGTGGAATTTGTCAGTGTTGGTGTTAATGTAGAGATGCTTACAGTGAAAACAACAATCTGTAGCCGCTCCTGCTTGTACTGGCTCAGTTCAACATACAGAACATGCTAAGTGTATTTTACGTCCCATATGGTGAAAATCCATTTTTATTGTGTTTTGTGGTTGTTATAAACTAGGAGGTATAAAGTAAAGGCTGGTAGATATGAAAATTAGGTATGTCTCAATCATTTTTTCTTTTCTTCAGATTTGTTTAATATCTATTATCTGCCAATACCTGATACATTTTCCTAAATAATACACACTTCAAGTATTGTAAATTAGATGTAGTGCCTGGTTGTGGCACCAAGTGAAGCATCTTACTGTCTAAGACTGTAGCGACCAGAGGAGGGTGGTATGTCGGCCAGCAGAGAGTATTGTGGAAGTTTAGCTAGTAAGTGAGCACCATGACAAAGTCTTCTTTGTAGCTTAATGACCTCCAGCCAGTGCTGCAGAATGAGTATAAATAAGTAACTGAAACTCAGCCCATTACAACTACATGTTAGCCAGCAATCATTTCAGAGCCATTTCCAAACTCACCAAACATGAGTTAAAAACAACAGCAGAGCTGTGAATTTGGCAGTGTGATCGCTTAATGAGAAAAGTAAAAGTGATTTAAAGTCCTGGGTTCACACTCCTAGTCGTGACTTTGTCAGCTACCATGTGGTCAGCTATTTTTCTCCATGCTGTCAATCACAGATGCAGGGAGAGTCTTCTTCCTGAAGGGGGCATGAACAGCAGCAGCTTAAGCCTGGTACACACTACAGGATAATCGGCCTATTTTTGTCCCAATCTCCAATCAAGATGTGAGCTGACTGAGATGGTCTGATGGAAAACAGCTTCAATTAGTAACGCGCCGCATTTTTGGCAGTAACGGTTAACGGCATTATAATGATGGGAAGAGTAATCAATTAAATTACTCGTTACTGAAAAAAGGAACGCCGTTAGTAAAGCCGTATTATATTTATATTATTTATAATCCCGTTACCGTTACTGCCAAAAATGCGGCGCGTTACTATAATTGAAGCTGTTTTTTTTCACTGGTAGTTTGCAATGATTGTGGTAACGTTACTAATATTTTTGACTTGCTAGCACTGGTGCTAGCATCTAGCGCACAGCCCTGCTCTCCAAACTATCTGTAATACTTGTGACAATTTTCACCTCCAACTCGCGCTGTAATGCATACAGTCCACATTCCCGCCATCTCCATGACTTTTTCCATAATTGTTTGTTTACATTGAAGTCACGTTTGACTACGTGAGATTTGGAATATTGAGCGTGAAGAACCTGAAGAATCGGTTAGTGTGTGGTGAGCTCCGTAGTGCACACTACACACTATAAGACCAGAAGAGAGAAATCTTGTGCGATCTGTCTTCTTTATCATCAAGTGAGTAGTCTCTAAATCTGTGAAGGTTTGAAGAATCCTGTAATGTGTGCCAGCCTTTAGCTGCATTTAAAGCTACAGACACTGAACAGCTTGTTTAGAACAGGGCTAAAACCAGGGATTATACAGTCATGGTAAAATGAATCCTTTTCGCAGTATTTTGAACTGAAGAATGAAAGACACAATCTGAAGACATGATTTTGTCATAAATGTTTTGAAAAGGGGCACATTTTCTAAACTTTAATTTTTTTACTTATACTAACCAAGATGATTTACCAACTTGCACATCTACAGTTGACAACTGCATTTTTTGATCAATTTCACAGGTTGAATGTAGGGAAAGCCATGTAGTCAGTTATATATTGTTTTCGTGAATCGGTATATTGCGTGATGTACATGGTCTTCATTAATGAAAACTAAAGTTGTTTTAAGAGTCTTGGACTATTCCTTGTATGGGATTAGATCTTGAGAAGTACAGTATTTAATTAATTTACCTCACTTCTTGTCTTTTCTTCAGTATTTTTCATGAACACTTTACTCTTAATGAAAAACACATTGAAACTTTTTTGCTATGATTCACTGTCATGCAATTTTCCTGTAGCCACTGGGAGACATTGATCTGCAGAGGACTTTCTGATCAGAGTGACGATTTTGGAGCAGAAATATTCCTGTCAGTGCAATGACTGGAATTTTCAGCCTTTCGGTTATTAGTCAGTCTCTCTACCTCCAGGCCAACTTGCCTTTTCCTGGTTTGTTCTTCTCATGTTCTGTAACTACACCTACTCACCCGTCCACACACACACCAAACACCCCCTCTTTCCCATTGTTACAGTGATTTCAGAAACTGCAAGCCCCCACACACTGTACGCACACACTTACATATACGCACACCTTCAGATATAAAACCACACACATTAAGCCAAACTCCCACTCACTCCCCAGCGAGCTGTAGAATGCCTCAGAAACATCACACATGAATGTGTGCCATGGGGAATCAGCAGGGCTTTGATAACAACATATGTTTTCATGTAGGGATTGGAGTGTGAAGATCTCTGGAGGGAAGCTGTGCTTCTGCCAGCAGACAAAGGGGGGCACAGTGCCAAAGATTTACAGTGGCTACACTGGAGAAATGTTTCACTGATCACACAGAATGGAGTCCCAAACCGAGGTGAGGTTTAAAGGAGGGAAGTTTGGAAAAAGACATTTCAGGTCATAGAAGACAAGTCCCTTTTATCATGCCAACCAAATATCATGTAGTTCCTTGCTGGTGGCGGGTAGTGGTTGTTATGCTGTAGATATCTGCAGCTATCCTGGGTGACAGTAGGCAGCACAGTGACTTATTATTCTTTATGATTTGACCACATCAGTGGATATTTTTACTCCCAGGGAAGAACATTTCATACTCCAATGATTGTACGTTTCTGCTCATGAATTGGCAAACCATCAGAAGAGGGATATACTTTCTCATTTCTCATGTTTCTACATCTGTGTGGCTTCTCTTTTTTCACAATTGCAACATGTCTTTTTCAAATGTGTGCTAATTCTGTCTCACACTGTGCAGTAGGGGAGCCCTGATGGGATAAAGGTAGCGCACTTGTGTATATGCTACAAATCTCGTGTTTTTACCTTAGATAACCTTTTACTTGCTTGAAACTAAAGAATTTCTTATATTTTTTGACAGTTGGCATCACACCCAAACTGTGCATGTTGTCATGTCCTGCAGTGGTGCAGGAGACAGGCAGAGACGGGAAGGCAGCATGAGAAGACAGCAGCATATGAAAGCTGTAGGTGGGAATATGGGTCTGATGCAGCCATGCAGAATCCCAAGACAACTGTAGAAACAATCTGCTCTTGTTTTCAATTTAGCTGTGATCATGTAGTGCTGACTGTACAGTCACCACCATCAGGTGAGTTCCCTGAAGTTGCATGATCACCAGTAACAAGGACATGAACACTTTGGTGAATTGTTACTTAAGCACTGCTTTGTTTAAAGTGCAAGAAAAATTACCAGTTTGATTCTTTATCATGTAGTGTTTTAACTTTCAAAAAAACTAATAAACAATCTTGTTATTTCTTTTCAAATCACCAGTGGAGAGCTGAGTGATGTACTGTCATGACTTGTCTCGGATTTGACAATAAGGTGGTTGTGACTGTGCATCCTTGAAGTGAGTGCATGCACACCTGCATGGTTTTAGGCGTGTTTATGGTCGTATGTAAGCCTGGTTAGCCTTCATATGAGTTGTGTGCATAAATGCCCATGAGTCCTTGTGAGTTTGCTGCTCCTGTGATGCGATAGTGCCAAGCTCTACTGATGGTTATGATGTGTACCTGTTTGACCTCTCATCGCTCAGAGCAGCAGTGAATGGAAAGGGAAAGAGAGAACATAGAATTGGAGGACACAGTTCTTTTCAAAGTGGGCTTAGCTCTGATTGCACCCCAGAAACACCCAAAAATCGAGCTCATTATGCTGGAAACGGCTGTAAAGTGGTTCATTTTAGAGCAATGGTGTAATAATAGCAACACCAAAGTTGCTAGAAATACTTATTTCAAATAACTCAGTTTTTATTATTAAATCCCGTTGCTACAAAACCTCCAGGCTTTTATTTTGTACACTATATTACATCAGTTCTATGTGCTATAATCAACCAACACTTAAAAAGTTAAACTGGTTGTAACACAAAAGCATGAGCAAATTGTGACTATTCTTGATCGCAAGAAAAGCAAGAAAAAGGGTCTTTCATTCCAGCCGTTAAATTCTTCCTCCAGTCTTTTCCTTGGTTACTCGCTGTAGTGTGCAGTCTGTAAGGGCTCATTGCTCTGCTACGTGTCTTGAAAACGGCTCTTATACAGTTTGACAATACAGTTATTTAGAGAACAAAATATATGCCAGAACATGCTGCGCTCTGGAACATAGGCTGATATATAAATCTTAAAAATCAATTACATTACCAGGAGCATGTAAATGCCGCTGGTAATTTTGCCCCCAAGCAACAGGAGGCAGTTGAATATGGCCTAGATCTGTTAGCATTCAGAGTTTTTTTGGGGATTATACCCAGTGTGACAATTGAACAGCTTAGTGCTTCTGAATATTAGCATTCACTTGTTATTGCTGCGGCCGGCCCCCGCATCTATTTTTGGCAGAAGACAGCAGAGCTCGAACAGCGTTGTGGTGGTATTCATTATTCCCTGGGTGCTAAATAAAGAGGCACAGTACACTCAGCGCTCTTACTCTCGTTCCCTCCCATTGTGTTTGTCTGCAGTATATACTGTATATCATCTTATCTGCACTATATGTGTCTTGAAGAGTCAGATATTCACATGTGCAGTTTCTATATATCTATTGCTGTCATTGTCTGCAGTGGAGTCATCTATTCTCAACTCTCAGGTCTGGGGAAAAGGTGTTGACCTGCTTAAGGTAGAAGGTGCAGTGGATTGTGCGAAGAAATGCTGGGCGTTTGATTTATTTGCACCAAAAATGAAGAGCCAAAGCAAGTTTTGATTGTATTTTTCTACCTTCTACCTTTTGTTGCGACTTCTGGCATTCTTGGTGCGATGTGTTCTCAGTTAAACTGCATATAATGACAAATATAAAATGCAAACTAGAACTGCAAGCAGTTATGATAGGGGGCCAAGCCTCCCGCGCAACTCGGCCCCCAGGTCTCGCGGAGCGACAGAAGTCCACCCCAAAGGACAAGGGGCTCGATATGGCCTCAGGAGAGACCCAGCGCCATACCCACCTAATTTCGTAAAGATCAGTCATGCCATTTGTCATATATGCAGAGCCCCCTAGTGGCAAAACATTACAAAACTTTACAGCTGGCCTTAGGAGCGACCTCACATCATGCTCACCAAATTTCGTGCGAATCTGATCAACTTTCATGTCGCTTGATGTTTCTGTTTATAGCGCCCCCTATTGGCCAATTTGCTCCAAATTTGGCACAGAGCTTCCGTTTGAACTCTGACACAAGTGCATAGAGTTTGATATTGATAGCTTTTTACTTTGACCAAAATATGCAAC
>OMNN01027705.1:0-10000 GCA_900302755.1 Chromis chromis
AGCTGTAGATTATAAATATCTGGTACATTTAAAAACTTTGTGCAATATAAATGTTTCTAGATATACAAACGTCTGTGCAATATCTGTATTTTTCTACTTATTAAATCAGATCAAACCTGTGCAACATTAATACTTCTCAATTAGTATCTTATGAAACAATCTGTGCAATATCAGTGATATCTGCAATATTTTTATTTCCACATCCAGAGGACTAGTATTCCTTAAATGTTTGCACTATCCCCTTTGCTGCTGTAGCAATGCAACTTGCCAAACTGTGGGATTAATAAAGGCCTATTGTATTGTATTATATGCTGCTAAAACATCAGAACTTCTGTGGGTGTTTTGCGATGTCCGGCACCAGGACGTTAGCATTGGATCCTTTGGGTCTTGTGGTTTGTAGGGTGGAGCTTCCATGGATCAGACTAGTTCTGGTGCAACCTGCAGATGCTTGATCGGACTGGAATCTGGGGAGTTTGGTTGCCTCACCTTGGACTCTTTGACGTGTTCCTCAAGCTGTTTCTGAGCATCTGCTGAGGTGTGGCGTGGCACTCTTTGGAGAGACTGATGACATCTGGGAGTGCCGTTGCCATGGGAGGTCTGTAATGTTTAGGGTGCGTCAAAGTAACATCCACATGGATTTAGGACCCAAGGTTTCCCAGCAGAATATTGCATTATAATGAGATGATCAATGCTACCTTTAACTGTCAGTGGTTTAATGTTGTGGCTGATATTGTAGCCATCCAAATACTGAATGAAAGGATGATTCATAGTCTCAAGAATCTCCCAAACACACAGCAGCTTCTTTGGAAAGACATCTTTGGAAACTAAACACCCCTGAGAATCTTGTTTTGGCTGACCTCCAGTGGTTTACCTACACATAATGCATCAGTGATGTAGAAGCGAGTTGGTACACTGTGACATAACTGTTTAATGCAATTACAGGTGCACACATCTAACTTAAACCCAGCCACACCCTGCAGTAAAGCTCTACGATCAGTATTTGCACAGTTAAAATAACCAGAAAGGACAGTAAAACTCAGAAGTTCTCCCTGATGTTAAGTTAGTTAGAAATTATGTATACATAATTGACACAATATTTAGTCCGACAGTGTTAAAATGTCTTTATAGATACACACTATGTGTTGCTTGGAATATGATGCCTGAAGAAATGCCAGATTTTGTTTCATTGAATGCTTTGAGAAGAACTACTCCCTTATTTTATGACACAACCATAGTGCAGTTTTGTTTTTTGGCACATTGGGCTGACCCCAATAAAAAAGTAATTTATATTTGTGACCCATTGTAAATGTATGACACAGCTGGGAAATTAATGAGCGTCATATCTACTAAAACTCAATTACCAAAGAAAGTGAATCACTCCAATCCACTACTGAATGTTAGACTGTGGAACCAAATGACTGATTTGATTGGCTGGCAGACGTCTGTTAAAACTATATAAGAAGGGAATTTAAACAGGGATTAACAATTTACCGGTAGGAGTGCTTTGCAAAATGTTTTGTTAATTTTTAAGATCTTATTTTGCAGTAGAATTGTCCATGCTGTAACCACAATAACACACTTTCAAATGAAGTGACACAGCAGAAACCCAACATTGCTCAGACATGGCAATCCTCCCAGTGAGAATAATCGTAAACTTTAACATGGTTTCATTATAATTAATTAGTAAAAACACGAGCAAATGAAATAAATATGATAATTAATTTGGAAATGCAATTATCACTTTGTAATAGACTTTAAATTTAAGTATATTAAGGTGTAATTTAAATGCAATTAATGAACTCCTAATGTCTTTTTATGTTGGCAGAAAAACTAACTAAACACATCAAATCTATAATTATTCCTGTGTTGCAGCCCAGGTGAATATAAACCTCTCCCTTGGGATGTTGCTATATCATGACATCTTGTTGTGTCATGAACTCACAATCACAACACGAGGAGGATCCGTAATTAGAAAAGCTCATTGTCAGCTGCTGACACCAGAAGCTAAACGTTAGAGTTTCTACTGTTGCAGCTCAGACTGATCAAAAAGCTTCTGCGTCTCATGTTCCGACTGCGTCTTTTGTCAACAGACGGAATCTTCTTGCACAATCCAGACAGACATGAAAGAAATGTATACTCGGTATAATGAAGAACTAAGCTCCTGATGAGCAGCGTTTGTTGAATGAGTGTCTGAATATTGCAGTACAAGAAATGGAGCCATGTAGCAGAGTCCCGCTGTGTCTGCTGAAAGCCCATCATTACCCATTAATCACAGTGTTAAAGTGCTCCTCCGCCGTAATGCCCAAATTTGCAGTTCTCCAGCAGTCTGGTGGATGTGGTGTCACGTGCGCTGCTGCTCCGAGTCTGTTCTTGTACATGGCTGCCTTCATCTGGCAAGAAGTGGGATTCAATGAGTCAGGCAACAAACCTTTGACCCCGTTTATAAAATCATGTGTTTTGCTTGTGCAGAAAAAAACACACAGACGTGTTGGAGGCAATACCTTTAAGAAATAAAATCAGTGATCATAGCGAGGGCTGCAGGTGATTGGGAATAGGCTAGAAAAAAAAGAGAGGTGACCTTGATGTTTATTTTCTTTTCAGAAAATGCAGACCACGCTGAAGTGGCATGGTTCTGGGGGAAGTTATGTGAACACAAAAAAGAGCAGGTCAACTCAACAAACCAAAACCCCACATACCCTCAGTGGGGTTCAGATCACAACCTTCTCCATGTGAGTAACTGTCTTTTATACTCAAGTGTTTTCGCTGACGGAAAAATGTTGACTTAGTCTGGATTTCAAAGCTGCCCAGGGTTCAAAGTTATCAAAATTAGAGTGGACCTGACCTGTGCTTGATCATAGCTTACGTGCGACTCTCTGCACAGTGTCATCTTCAGAAGAACCGGTTGGTAATTCACAACCTCGCTTGTATACTTTCCTTCTAAAACCGCAGATTGGAGGTGAAGCTACAGTAAACAGTGAGTGTTTTGCTCCATTCAGCTTTGCAGGAGAGTTTCAGGTCGACTCTGGCTTTAATAGGTCACATAGAGGGGGTGGAAACAGTGAGAGGGTTATGAGTCGGCACTATCAGAGACTCACAAAGCCGGGGGCAGCTCCAGAGGGACACCTTAATGGTACTCAGGGGAATCGATGCTTTAACTTTATTTTGTCAGCCACACTTGGAGTCTTGTTGACTGTCACTTCTCCAAGAACATGATTTATGTGTTCCTCAGAGGTACCCTAAAAGAAAACAAAGAAAATAAGCTTCGCCAATGTGAAAATGCGATGCCACCAACTACAAAGTAGTGAACACTATTCAATATGACAGCAGCTAAGCTTGCAACTGTTGCACAAAAGGTTCTATTTATTTATTTTTACTTGCGTGTAGTCTCAGCAACACAATTTTTAAAAAAATGGTTCTCGTCTTTCAATAACAGAGGAGGAAATGGTGAGACGGACTATGTTTTTTCCTTCCAGTCCAACCTGCTGTGAGAGCAGAATAAGTTATGGTTTAAATGGGAACCACCACTGTAAATGGTGCATTGTTCACAGAATCTGTGGCTGGGAGGCAATTATCGTGTCACACAGAAACTCTCAGCTGTGGACATCGGCAATTGTCCCTGCAAGTTTGGCAGTTTGATTCCTTTAACAAATATAGCAACACTTATCCCGAGCATGACCCACTTTTGCTCTCAACTTTCTTCTGGCAGAGGTAAACACGTTTACGAGGCTGAAAAAAAGGCAGCGTCTCTCTTGCAGAAGGCAGCAGTGTGATTGGAATGACAACTTACTGCTCGATCGCTGACATCAGTTCTCTCTAACTGCAGACAAAAGTGATCTAATATGACTACAATTTAAATTCAGAGACGTGTAAGATGGATCTCTAGGCCTGTCTTGGTGGCCAAAGCTACAAATCGTGCATCAGTGGATCACAGTGTGATCTCGGACTGACAGACACACAGTTTACAACCACATTTCTCTCATGACGGTCAACTTACATCTCAGACAGCTCAATATTGCACCATGAAATAGGATGTTTAACAGCTTAGCAATCAGCAATGAAAATAATATAAGAAATAGATTGTGTAAAGCCATGGGATCACCAAAGCCATTAAAAGTCTGAAGCAGAATATGAACGTCTAAACCAAATTTCATATAAAGCCATTAGGAGGTATTGTCTGGGAACCGTGGATGTCTGTATAAAGTCTGGTGCCAATGAGATATTGAAATGTTATTTTGCTTGATAAATGAAAACTTGGGAAAATCATTACACTGGACAAAAGAGAACTTCTGGGCCAACTTAAATGAACTGTTTCAATTGGTAACATGCATCTACATTAAGTTCATCCATATTAAGTTTTTTTTTTTAAAGATTTATTTTTGGCCTTGTCATGCCTTTATTAGAGAGGACAGGACAGTGGATGGAGTTAGAAACCGGAGAGAGTGGGGAAGGACATGCAGTAAATGGCCGAGGTCGGACTCGAACCTGGCATAGCTGCTGCTCCTCTGCACATGAGACATGTGACATAACCGCTAGGCTATCGGGGCATCCATCCATATTAAGTTAACAAGTAATATCAGTGCCACAGGTTTAAGTGTAGTTGCAGCAGAACAATGTAAAGGAACAAGGACGTCATGATATCAGATGCATAATGCTAAAGGAGTCTCATTTTCGCACTTTTGCTGAAATTAGAGGTTTAAAGGGACAACGTGTAATTTGAAGTTGACAGAATCCACTAATGTAAACTGCCACTGCAAAAGCAGAAAGATGAGTGAAATGTCTTCAAAACAGTAGTTCATTTCAGCTATAGTTCACTTCTTACAGTGTACCATGCAATGGTGATGGATCGTTCCCAATTCTGTGTCCAAAAAAATTGCATTCCTGTATAAATAAACTTAGCATATTTCCTCAGGGTAAGTTATCAGTGTGGTGTAGCCGGAAACATTTTCAAAGAGTCACAAAGTCTGTCTCAGGATGTTGGAGGGGTCTGACATAGGACTTTAACCCAGGGGAATGGGGTTTATGTCCCACGTGGGCTTAAAATATCACTTTGTTAAGTTTAATCTCCAAAACTACTTCATGACTTTGAATCTTCACCTTCATTTTCTGGATTACCGGAGTGACAAGTCCCGCCCCATCTAATATACAATATGGTTGGCAGGAAAAGAGTGACAGCAGGAAAGGAAATTTTAAAAAAGGCAAAGATTTGTTGGTCTGAAATGTATTTGTGATGCATCACAAACAAAAGTCATCCAGCAGAAAACACCCTTGACTCAAAACATATTTGAGAATGCAGTTTAGTTGCATAGAATTGTAATATTTAGGGGACAGGGCATTACTGAACTACAGTGTCATTCACAGATACATGCTGTTAGCTTGTTTATGTTTGCATAAGAGTAGTTCCTGACAACTGCTCAACTTAATCCGAATTAAAAAAACATTTGTTAAAATCTATAACAAAGTTGTTCGTGGAGATTATTTATTAATTTTCAAAAATTACATTATACATTTGTGACTTGAAGATTCACATCTTCAGTGGGAACAAAAGACTATTACTATTTTATACTGACAGATTAATACATTGTGGGTTTGGACGTTTTTAATAAATAAAATATACAATAACTTCAGCCCTACTCCTCAAGTATAAATGATGCATCTACAATATAATCTGTTAAATACATGATATAATGTATTTAACAGATTAGCATACTCCTTCCAAATGTTGACACCTCAAAAGATGCAAAACTGATTTGCCACCGGAAAGATCATGTTTACCCATCCTGTACTATATCTGAGTCAGAATCAGGACAAGAAAATCAATGAATGAAAAAAAGAAAGTGCCCACACAGTGAAATACAGCTCCCAGATCTTATTAGGCCTGATGCCTGATGAAGAACCAGACGGGTTGAAGTGTTTTCCATTTTGTCTATCCAATACATTTTGGAAGCTGTATTTCAGTTTGCAGACACTCTGCTGTTTATTTCCTCAACTGATTTACTATGAAATCACTGTGCAGCTGACAAATATGAATGCAGACCTGATCACTGTTCCCTGGGATGGATTATACAGCCCAAGCAGGTTTCGAGAATCTGCTAACGATGATGGCTACCTGCACCAGTAGCAGTGTGGTTAACTGAAGCTTTAAACTGTGTTGTAAAGTAAACCAGATTTTTCTCCTAGATTGACATTTAAACCTGAATTATACTCCAGTAGCAGGGTTCAGGTGATAAAAATAGCAGGGGATTCTTCCAGATTTCAAAAGCGAGACTTGCCCCGACTTTGAACATTTCAAGTACTTTGCATACTGATGTGTTTCCTATTGCTCTGGTAGGTGGAGGTTGTTTTCTGTGTCTCCTCTGTGATAGATTTCTCCTTTTATGAGAGCTGAATGTGGTGTAAAAGAGCAGTTCTTTTTTTTAAAAAGTGAAAAACCTCTTTGATTCTGAAGGATAGGCACCAACTGCTGATGTTTACTGCTGATGTTGTGTCGAAACATTTTCTACTTTGTAGTTTTGTTGAAAATATTTGACAGAACAAGTAAAATACATCACTAATTGACATTTAGCGTGAAAGTATTTGGGGATATGTGCCGACAGCACTTTCCTTTGGTCTTTCACTCTTTTTTCCCCACACGTAGAGGTTTGATTCTCAACTCTCTGTCATGCGTAGAGGGGGGAAAAAAATGCACAAGAAATATTTATTGATGCTTTTTGTACTGTCCAAAACCAAGAGAGAGTCTGTGACTTTATCGCTCTATCCCTGAACTGTTCTTTCTGTGTGTATTTACTTATTTTGCTTGATGCTCTCAGTAAAATGCAGCTCCATTCTATGCATGGACTCCTCCGAAGGTTTTGTCTGTTTTCATGCAGTGAATGAGTTGAAAGCTTTTGATTTTCTCCTGGAACAACGTGGCGACACACTGACGTCGGCTTTTTAGCTTGCAGCGGACTGTAAATGCTCTGAAAAGTCAGATAATAGGAATACAGTCTGCACAAGTAAGTCCCAATAATGGCCCGGAAATAAGGAATGCACTGTAATCCGGCCTAATTATAGTATTTTTTCTCTAATACAAAGGAGCGATTGATAATTATTTTGTGTCTGTATGTTACATTTGATGCTATATTGCAGTACATCCTGCAGCTGACTGAATACATTCATTTCCTGGTTGCTTGGTAACCTCATGGTAACGAGAAGCACAGCCAGCAAATAATTTGGCACATAAACACTGAGATGTGTTGTATTATTGTGGAGGATTACACAATCAACATATAGCATGTTAAGAAATGAGTTTTTGAAGGTGTTGGTAGCCAGATATTGTCTCAGGTAAACGGAGCCCAACTTCACATCGATTTTCTCAATAATCGCTCAGTACCAAAGCAAATGAGCACATTTATCAAACTGTCCAACAATTCATGTAAGATTTAAAGGGTGTGCTGTGTTCACAAGCAATAATAAAATCTAAAATTAAAAAAATTAAAAACTTTTCTGTCCATTTATCTATTCTAAACTATATTTTTTTCATAGCCTCCAAATGTTACAGTCAAATAAGTAAACATACATGTTGATTTTACATTTGAAATATACTCTCCGTGCAGTATGTTTTCATGTTTTCAGTGCAATTACAAAGGAATGGTGACCACCTCACAGAATAACATTTCTTGGTGGAGTCAAAGTACTAGAATGCAAGGGCATAATCTTCAGTCCCACACTGGGGGTGACTCAGTTTTATTTGTGTTGCTAACAAAGTCCACCTCTGTAACTCAGATCCATTCTTCCATTTTCTATGCCTGCTTGATACTTTGTAGGCTCACAAGAGGTTGGAGCCTTGGCAGGGTTCATTGTGGAGAAGTTGCCAAACCATCTGTAACTCCGCTCCCACAACACAACCGAGACACTGAAATGTAGTTTGCCGCATAATGACAGTTTTATCCAAATAAAAATGTACCTGACGTCTCTGATGGAGCTCAGGGTTCATCCAGACAAGCTTTAATACAAACAATTCCACCATATAAACTTGGAATCTGTGTGTAACAGCTCACCTGTCGGACATGTAAAAGAACACAGAACATCATTTACTATCAGATCCTGTGTTAATGAGGTTACTGCTGCTGTGATGCTTGTGTAAATGTGCACATCACTCTCAGTTTAAGGAAGCACTTAGCGTTTCTGTTGCTGCGTGATGCTGCAGGTATTTATTCAAGTCAGAGGAAAGAATCTAACACACAAAGAGTTGTGGACAGCAAACAGGAGTTCAGTTGTGTTTTACTGTCTTTGGAAAATCCTGAGCAAGGGTTATAAGAGCGAGGCTCATAAGAGAACTAATACAGTTGATCCACATGAGTTTGGTCTGGAGGTCATTAAGCATCACAGAAGTCTTTATCATGGTGGCCATTTCTTGCTAAACTCACACAATGCTCTCTACTTGCCAACACAGAACTGTTGATAGTCCCAGTGATTCTGGTCACTGGTCTGGTATTAAACAGTAAGAAGATCCCCCTGATGGTGCAACCAGGTACTGCAGCTAATATCAATTGTCTGGTATGCATATAGAGAATACAGGTTTTAGCCATCTCTGGGAGCTTGTGGAGCCTACTGTCTAACACAATACAGTTTAGAAATGCCCTACCGGAGCATTAAAACAAAGTTTCTGACCACCCACATAACATTAAGGAACAGCTTGGACTCCGAAAGTAATTATCTTCTTAATGCATTGGAGAGCTATTCAGTTGCTAAGCATATACATTGGAATAATTTTAAAAAGCTCAATGTACTTTAAGTGTATTGGGACTCGGTATTGGCACATACTAAATGTAAAAAGACTCGGATCAGCAAAAGAACTTGATCAGGACGTCCTTCGTAATAGATATCCGTGGGTGGTGTAGCACTACCTGGACATAATCCAAGGCTTGATCTACCCAAGCTGGGTTGCCTGGGTGATGGTGTGATGTTAGAAGACCTAATGACCCCAGGAAAACATCAGTAATGATGTGTCTAAGTGCATCAAGATGACAAGGTGTATGTTAAAAGAAGTATAACCGAGTGCTTCCGATACAAGGGAGAACTATAAGAAGAAAGATGAAAGTTTGATTTGTGATGTTGCAGAGCTGTGTGTTTGAACATGTTCGCTTATGTAAAACACACAAACAGAGACTTTTGAACTCTGTAACTTTTATTCTGCACCAATCTCTGTGCAGAAATAAGAAGAAAAGCCTGAAACACTGGAGTCCTCTCTACTCACTGTAATAAGTAACTTTATGGGCTGTACACATCTTGTAATGTGCAACAACACCTTAAGTTTCTCTCTGCTACATTAGTTTTGAGGAACAGAAAGGGGCTTTGCTGTAAATATTCATGCAAAGCTTTGGCATTGTTCTCACAGCTGTTGTTTTGACTGTTACTTCATTGATGCAACCAAGTGTATAATTGAAATGGAGTGTCACACATTTATTTTGTCCTTAACAACTGGAGATAAATTGAAAATAAATGTGAACAAACAATAGTAAGTAATAGTAAGTAATCTGTTGACTGCATTCAGAAAAGGAGGACATATTTACCATCTTTCCACCGTACATTTTCGGGGACAGATGGGTGATTTTTGAGTATTGAGGGGGAAATGACCAAGACAAAGAAACCATGGCTATGCACTAGCTAAACAGATCTGCTTGTGCGTACAGTAAAGCTGCAGTAGGCTGAAATCAAGCAAGGTATCCATCCATTCATTTGCATTGCTTATTTGGGTCTGATCGCAGAATCTGCTAAGCAGATTTCCAAGGCGTTCCGAGGCCATATGAGATATGTATGTTCCGGATCTACTCCAAGGTCTCCTTCCAGTTGGACAGGGACAGAAAACCTCTAAAGGAAGGCGCCCAGAAACAGCAATGGCCCTACTCCATGTGTCGTCCTAGGCAAGATTTTATATGGCGCCCCCCTTCGTTCGATTTACATACTGCAGCGAGCGGCGCGGAAGAAAGGTGCTTCTATTTAACACACATCCAGAACACAG
>OMNN01027707.1:0-18198 GCA_900302755.1 Chromis chromis
GAAAAACAACAAGTTACAGCATGTATGGCTGACCCATATGATGACCAATATACACCGATCATAATGTTGTCAGTGGTCACAACATTATGACCACTGACAGGTGAAGTGAATAACATTGATCATATTGGTACTATGTGGTGTTCTGCTGGAGAACCTTGGATTTTGGCATCTGTGTTGATGAGACTTAGACACCCAAATAAACATTGTCCCAGAACAAGCACACTCCCTCATGCAAATGGAAATCCCAAATGTCACTGGCCTACCCCTGAAGGAAAATGCACCCCACCACATGGCAACAACATCAAACAATCAGGAACATCTTGAGGAACATAACAATGGCCCAAGATGTTGATTTGACCTCCAAACTTCCTAGACCCCATTCTGATCAAGCATCAACAGGATGCAGTGGAACAAGTTTGATTGACAGATGCCCCACTGCACAAGCCAGAGTAGCAGACAAGAACAATATAAAACATCTACAATAAAAACCAATTTGACAAGGATTTGCTGTAAAAGGCAGTTTTCTGTAATGTTTTAACCCTCAGCTATGGGGCCTTTTGTGCACCTTTCACATTTGTCGAGGGCTCAGTTTTTTCCCTTTAATTTGTCACCTGTTATGCAATAGTGACATTACTTATAGATGAACATTAACTCATGAAATATCAACAGATTATGGGCCATTTGAGCTTTTACTTCAACACTGACACCTATTCTCCATCTCTGCAAATGGTGGCTAAAAATAAATGAGACTTTCATCATAGCTCAAAAGAATTTTAAAGTTTAGGGGTCATTAAACTGGCAATGGACTCATTTATGAATTACACCTGTCTGCAACCAGACTACCTCTGAGCCTGCTAATGTACTTTTCCTCCTTTTCTGTGTTTAATGTTGTGTCTTAAACTGGATCCCCGACTGCAGCCAATAGCATATAGCATGAAGAGAAAACATTTGAGCTAAGATTTATTCCTCCAAACACTGATAGTGTATATACAACACATATAATGCCTTTTAGATTTCCATATCTTCTCCATGGCATTGGTGTCCAAATAGCATTTAAACTAGGTGCAGGCTCAGTTTTGGAATAAACTTTGCATTTTCTAAGAAACTGCAGCATTGGATGGGTTCACAAGTTAATTTGCAATACACACATTTGTTCCATAGTAACATCAGGCACAGAGTTTTGTTTTTCTCCAAGCAGTTTGCACAGATCAGGTGTACTGGATAGATGTAATCCCATAGTTACACCAAACATTAGCCTTATCACCTGTTCATTGCACTGATAAAACCCAATCAATTTAGACATTTTGAATTACATTTCTGTATTCCCAGTGTCCTCCTGAGGCCTGCACAGCTAATCCTATTCATGTGTAGGATGTTACATGCTGCCCTGTGGGTAAGAGATTTGCAGCAACAGGAGCAGCAGCCATCACAAGCAGCTGCTCGTATATCTTTTCCTTCATGGTTTATTAGCTCTCTCTGACCTCGGCTCAGATAACATGCCAGGATCTTCCAAGGCCCTGAACACTCACACAGACCTCTGCCAGTACAAGCATTATGCTCAGAATGGATTTGCAAAAAATGATGCATTGGATAGATTCATCTTTATTGTGTTCATCTTAGTCCTGCATACAACCTGCCTGTCTTCATTCATTCTAACCTCGTAAGAACACAGCTATTCTATGGAGCCCACACAACTGCTGTGTTTAAGTGGGTACTCATGCAGCATATCTTTAGAAAGCTCTTGAGATTCTTGTGGTCTGATTGATGCAAACCATTCCAAAACAACAGCTAAATCAGCTCCTCTGCCAGAGCACCAAGATGCAAAATTGTGGCATCTCACCTATGACGCCTCATATCAGGGATGGACTGGGGCAAAATACCAGGCCTGGACTTTGTCCCGAATAGGTCATCTACAACCAGAATGCATAAACATGTCAAGATACTGTCCCACAATACTACCAGTCATGATCTCACATTCACAGTAGCAAGTTAAATCACAATGTGAATGGAGGCTTTGTTTGTTATTGTCAGCTCTCACATATTCTACTAAAAGTATTCACCTCATGTGATGTGTTTCTTGATCAGCTGTGTTTACCTATGGCCTCATAGTGTTCGTGCAATAAGATCACCTCGACATACACCGATCAGCCATAACATTATGACCACCTGCCTAATATTGTGTTGGTCCCCCTTATGTCATCAAAAATGCTCTGAATCATTGGGCATGGACAAGAGAACCTCTCAGGGGGTCCTATGGGGTCTGGCACCAGGACGTTGGCAGTGGATCCTTTGGGTACTCTGGCTTGTGCAGTGGGGCCTCTGTCAATCAAACTTGTTCCACTGCATCCTGTTGATGCTTGATCAGAATGGGGTCTAGGAAGTTTGGAGGTCAAATCAACATATTGGGCCATTGTCACATTCCTCAAGATATTCCTGATTGTTTGATGTTTTTGCCATGTGGTGGGGTGCTTTTGTTGGAGGGAATAGCAGCTTCTTCAGAAGGTAGTTTTTCCTGCATGTCTGTCTATGACAACACCACTGTCAAGATGTTTTTCTTTATGGCCGTAAGCATGAATGCTTCCAGGTGTTCCTGTGAATTTGTGTTTCTTTTGGTGTATTTGAGGACATAGAAACTTCTCTCACAAGATGCCTGTGTCCCGAGCAGAGTGAGAATAAACTTGTATCCAAAGCAAAAAATGTGCCAACAGGTTATATCATGTAAGCAGTGAGAGCAACATATTAGGCAATCTTTACAAGGCAGATGTTGTTTTGCATTCATGCCTCTTCTGCCAGACCCTCTTTTCCTGACTCTGTACTCGTCAAAGTATTGGTTGTTTAACGTAACTGCCAATAACTTAACTCACCTTGCAAGAATTTGCTCGGTTCTCCTGCTAAGATGATCCACACTGGTATAATATTTAGACCAAAACACAACTGTTCCAACATTTTTACTATTTACTGCCTATATTTTGCAGGAAATAAATAAAAACACCAATGAGTTTGGCACAACTTAACACCCTGCAACCTGTAGATTAATCTGACATAACAGGGCATGTTTTCAGTCATGTTCTTAGTGCTTTACATGGGTGTACTAAAATGCTCTGCCATTGCTGATTGCTTGCTATTCCTGAGATGGGTAATGACTGCTTAGAAGTCCCTCCAGATCTGTCTCTTCACCTCAGTAACTTGTTAGAGGATGTTGCTAATGAGCAAAGAAGAGGCACAGCAGCTTTCAATTGTCTCAGCAACTCTATGAGGATTTGAGGGATGCCTGCAAAAGAAACCGTCACACTAGGCAGGTAATTGCCATTAATGAGCAAATGGTTGCCTTCAAAGCCTGCACAGCGCTCAAACAATATATTTGAAATAAGCCTGGTCACTGGGGATATCAGCTTTTCACTCTGACAGACTCCAGGAATGGTTACACATGGGATTTTGTTTGGTCTACAAGGGAAAGTTCCAGGGAAGAGCTCAGTTATGAGTTGGTGATGGAGTTAAAAGACACACGGTTGCTGGGCAGCAGCTACAAGCTCTTTGTTCACAATTTTTACACAAGTCCCAACCTTTTGTTTGGTCTGCTTCGGAGGAAGGCCACGACCACCCCCCATGAACAGGAAGTGACAAATATCAACAGTCTGGACTACGCTAGGTCAGGAAGTGCCACTTCTTCTTTGTTCAGTGGTGATACATGAGGGTTGTCATCCTGTGTTCAACAGTGCACACGGCCCATGCGGAGGACACAGTACAAAGGAAGGTCAAGGACGTCCCAGTCTCACCAGCACTGACGGAGTACAGCTGATATGTACCATATATTCAACTGTTTTTTTATGCCCTTTGAAACGTAATAATCTGTGTGTTCGTGGGCAGACTGGACCTCTCTGATGCCCTGATTGAATACTATAACATCAACCACAACCAGAAGTGATATAAGATGCTCTTGTATCAATTCATGGACATTGCAGAACTTCTTCCACTACAAAGACACTGCAAAAGGAGAGGTTCCTATGCACAGGAAGACATTCAGAGAGACACTCACCGAGGAGCTGGCAAAGCTGCACACTCCACAGCCAGACTCGAATCTTCTGCTCCACATAGGGCACTTCACAGTCTAGTGTATATTAGTGCATGGTGACAGCACCACTGGTGGGCTGAAGAGCAGGCAGTGCCATGCAAAGCACCAATGTAGCGCTCCTCTTGTGAGGTGCATTTGTGCTTTGTCACTGCTGCAATGACTGACATGATGTTAATAACCTGTAAAAACTGTAAATTATGTCAATAGTTTGCTGTTTGTTGCCTTTAATACAAGCAGCTTTTCCACAATTGCATTTGTTTTGACACTTTTACATGCGCCAAGTTTAGATTCAAGAAGGGAAAAAAAGCACAGTAATGTATGTATGCTTCAGTTACTCTGTATCAGTGATACTGATACTGATATGATACCTCCTACCTTTCATTAGAGCTCCAAATTATGACTGTACGTTCAAGCATTCAAGACAAGTAGCATTTTTATCTTAGGTATGTGACCAAGGCTATTTTTGAGTCTCCAAATGACCTTTTTTGGAAAACATACCTTAGAAAAAAACGTGTGTAAAATATTAGTTTTCTGTGGTATTGTTCACAAATTTGAACTTGAACAAGGTAAGGATCGCTCTAGAGTGTAGACCCTTGTGTTTTTCCATCTGTTGTCATCTGCACGCATTTGTTAGCAAAATAATTTTGACAGGCAGAAATAAAAGCCTTTAATTTGGGTGCATCCAGACTATTATTATAATGCCAGCAGCCCTTATAGTAATTCTGTCTGTTACATTTCGAGAGACCAACACCAAGTATGAACTCCACATTGTTCAAGAACAGCCTTAGGTTTACTTTAGATAGGCATTTTTGGCTAAATTCACAGGAATGGTTCTAGGTAGTAATTTGATCGCTTCTTAGCCAGAATACTTCCTGTACATTAACTCCCATCTACAGATGTGTGATCATGATTGTTGCTAAAATTATATATTTGGTTAAATCATAAATGTGTGTGCACATAAAACTATGTGAGGCTCTGAGGACTGTCTCATCATTTTTACTGTAAAATTATTAGTGACTGTTGATTAATCTGTTGAAATGTAGGACAGTAGATTATGGGAGCTCATTAAATTAAGTGACAGTATTTTAAAATGCTGGTTAAATGCTGCTACCTAGTGTTGGATATAGGAATTAGCCATACAGAAAAATGACACGAAAAGCTGCATGTCTGTTATTCACATAACATATGTAGCCATTAAAGGTTTATGGTATGTTACAGTTGTATATTTTAATACATTTCACAAAAAAGCAATAAATTTAATGTGATAAGTGTTGCAAGCTAATTGCCAGTAAGGCCAAATGATGTACATTGTGTTTATTAAAAATGAACTGTAAAACCCACTTATGTTGAACACACTCATAGTATGCTCCAGCACTCGTCATATTTTTAGACTATATGCCTTTTGGGTTTATTTTCGACCATAAACTTGATTACGTATCTGCATTATTTTTTCTTTCTGTGTTTGGTGAATTGAGAAATGTCCAGATTTGCTCATTTAGCTTTGTCCATCAATTCTCTATATACACACAAAAGAGGCTTTGTTGAGTTCTGGAAACTGTTCCTTGTTCCAGGTTAGATATTAGAAGAACTATTAATAACAAAGTCATTGTTGGCTCCCCGCTGTGCTGGTGAACTACCAACAGCAGGGACTTTGAAGAGGCTTCTATGAGCACCTGACAGCCTCTCACTTACTATTCATGTAGTTTTTTAGCAACAGACACTGAGCTCATGAGATCCTGAGGGAGCAGACAGATGGTAGGTTTCAAAGCCCCTGCATTTACTGTCTTGTTATCCATTCCACTCTGCAAACTATTTTGGATTGGCATAATCAAACAGTGCCACAATACAGCTCATTAGACACACAATGATGTGCTATAGTTCCTCAACTTGCATGATAACTTTAGATGCAGGAGTTGTGTTGGTTAAAAAAATGTTCACACTAAAAAATCTCTGGACGGACCCGGCAGGGACAGAGCCAAAACGGAGGACAGGCCTAAAGTCTCTTATATAACCATGTTGCTTCTTAGGCCATGAGATCAGCATCTCTTAGTGGTACAGTTGTGAACAAAAGTTTCCATACACTTGTAAAGACCATGTACACTGATCAGGCATAACATTACGACCACCTGCCTAATATTGTGTTGGTCCCCCTTATGTGGTCAAAAATGCTCTGAACCATTGGACATGGACAAGAGGACCTCTCAGGGTGTCCTATGGGGTCTGGCACCAGGACGTTGGCAGTGGATGCTTTGGGTACTCTTGTGCAGTGGGAATTCTGTCAATCAAACTTGTTCCACTGCATCTATGTGTCTAGGAAGTTTGGAGGTCAAATCAACATATTGGGCCGTTGTCATGTTCCTAAAGATGTTCCTGATTGTTTGATGTTTTTGCCATGTGGTGGGGTGCATTTTCCAGCGGGGGTAGGCCAGTGACATTTGGGACTGCTATTTGCATGAGGGAGTGTGCTTGTTCTGGGACAATGTTTATTTGGGTGTCTAAGTCTCATCAACATGGATGGCAGAATCCAAGGTTCTCTAGCAGAGCCCCACATAGTACCAATATGATCAGTGTTATTCACTTCACCTGTCAGTGGTCATAATGTTGTGGCTGATCGGTGTATGTCCTTTGGCCAGTTTATTAAAATACACACAAACACGCAAGGCAGAACTATAGTCGCGCTGTCATTCAGCTTTATCTCTATATCATTTTTTTCTTTAGGTCAGACAAGCAGCTTTTTCTGCTTTTAAAGGCAGCACTGTGGAATGACTCTCCCTATCTGATCTGGCACCGATGGGCATCAGAGTCATCACCGTGGCACCTGGTTAGTGTCCACACTGTAACACATACAGGACCTCCTCATGTCTGCAGTAAATAAGAAGCTACAGACTTTTGGACAGAATCCAGGCAAGCTGTCTGCCCTGCCTCCAGTCTTTATGCAAAGCTAAGCTTACAAGCTGCTGACTGTGGATTCATATTTATTGTACATGAGAGTGGCATCTATCTCCACATCTTAACTGATAAAATGTGGAAAAGTGCAATTATCAAAATCAGAAAACTACTGATCCTTATGGGAAATTTGCACTTAAATATTTCTTTAAATGCATTATGTTCTTTTTTTCTGATTTGCTGACAGTTAGAAAATACAGAACACCAACTTCCAAAGCTATTTAAAGTAGGCCAAGAAACATTTATAATTTAGTGAAAATAAGCTTGAACATCAATTAAGTGGATTTGTTTTAAACAGTGTATTCTGGAAAATGTTACATTGAAAGTCTTCAGTTGTGTGAACAGATTTAAAGTTTTACAATTACTAGAAATATAATGTTGTTGTCATGATACAGTGAATTAGGACTATTTGCAGGATAATGAGCTTTGCTTTATATTATTTTACTTTTTTTAAATTAGATTTTGCAGAATTAACTGTAGACATGTTTGTTGTGTACCAGTGGATTTACTTATAATTATCATTAAATAACTTTTTATACCAAAGAAACAATTAAAAAAAAAATAATTCGATTTATCATGTTGAAACTGTGTTTCATTTCATTCATAAACATTTAATGTACAATTTCGAAATTAATTTAAATTGCTAGAAAATTGCATTTGATCATCACTGAAAATTCAACACTAAACATTATTTTTTTTAAATTCATATTGGGTTGGTGCTGCTGGCTGGTGGAGGTCTTCACAGTCTATTGATTTAACAGTGTCACTGGAGTTCTACAAATGACCTGTGGGGGCAGCAGTACGCTCCTGCTGCGTCTAGTCTGCCGCAATTTCACCAGAAGAAGAAGAAGAAGACGAAGCAGAAGGAGGAACAACTTCCGACTGTTTGTGTTTTGGCAGCAGAAGACAAGACGAAAGGCGTCGACACTCAACCACAAATTTCATCTTTTTAATGCCAAAATGGGGGCTTGCCTGGCCTTGTGCTCTTTAGCCAGCTGTGTAAGTATCTCGCTTCGGTAGCAATATTGTCTTTTACATCAACGGAAGACGTTTGTTCACTACCGTTTGGCTAAAATAACGATTAAAGTAGGAATTGGTGTTAAGTTAAGCGTTTATTACGTGACAGCTAACGTAAACCCTTCACCTTAACAAGCTAGTTAGTAAGTTAATATCTGATCCCAGCTGCACTAAACATATATTCCGCTATAGCTGAATTTCCAGGAAGTTAGCTTGATATGCTAAACAGTCAACAGAAATAATGACAGAGGAAATGTCAAAACAGAACAGGCCATTTATGCAACGTTAGAAACAGCTACTTTGCTAAAGCTACTTGACACACCACATATAGGGCATAGATATATTTTAGTTAGTTCTCTTAGTGCAATAGCTGCTGGTCAGGCCGATAAAGCAGAAGTACCGTTCGCTTAGTAGCTAAGTCACTGATGACTTAAGGTGGAGTCTGTCTTTCTCTGTCTTCACCAACTGCATCATAGCAGCAAGGAAGACAGTTGTTGTTGTGACAAACCGGGTTAGCCATAGCTGTGTTGCTAGATACAGTAGCTTTATGAATTTAGGTCAGAGATGTGTGTGATAACCACGTGCCCTGTATTGCAAATTCATTATCATGTTTAATCATTTACCAGCCCAGCATTTCCAGTAATACACACCTGTTTCCTACTGCCTTTATGACTAAGCAATTGAGAACATTTGTTTGACTATTTCTTGATTTTTAATGGGCCTGAACAGTTATTTTAAACTGGAGTATGGCCAAGTGCAATATCCTAATTGCAGGGAATGTTTATTGCAGATTAATTGGTCCATAGAATAATAATGCAATGTTGATTAATCGACTATCGAAATTGGCGGTGATTAATTTAATAGTTGAACGCTAATTGATTAACACTCAGGCTTCAAATCATATTATCCAGACATACAGGGGCTTGTTTGATACAGATTGCATCAAAAGTCACATTTTTATATTTATTTTATTTGTAGAAATGAAATTTTAAAATGACCCTAATTTTTTAAAACCCTCTGTTTTTCCCCATCCTTCTTCATTTCTCTCCTCTTCATCACTCTCAGGCCTCTTGTCTGTGTGGCTCAGCACCATGTCTTTTGTGCGGCTGCTGTCCCTCCTCCAATAACTCCACCATCACGCGGTTGGTTTTCTCCTTCTTTTTGCTGCTGGGGACCATGGTGTCTGTCATCATGATCCTTCCTGGCATGGAAACGCAGCTCCGCAAAGTGAGATCCGTTTTCTTAATGCTATCACATTACAATATGCAAGGATGACTTGCATTTTGAAGATTAAGAAACATTCCTTGAACTACAATATGTCTTTACTGTGCTGTTTTATTTTCTATTTACATTTGTAGGACGGTTTTTATATGGGAAATGGCTCAAATGTGTTGCTGGATGCTTTTACTGCAGTCACTTAACAATTTAATATTTGTAGAGAAATATTTGTTTTGGTACATGTGCTCCATAGTAAATAGTGCAAAAGCTTAATTGCAAGTTTGTTTCATGCAACTCTCTTCTGTTTAATAGATCCCAGGATTTTGCCAGGGAGGAACAACTATACCTGGTATTGAAAACCAGTTCAACTGTGATGTCATTGTGGGCTACAAGTCTGTGTATCGTATGTGCTTTGCCATGGCCTGCTTCTTCTTTCTCTTCTCTGCCATCATGATTCGTGTCCGTAGCAGCAAAGACCCACGTGCAGCTCTTCAAAATGGGTAAGTGGGTTTGATTGATTTTCAAGTGCTGCTTCTGTCTGTCTGTCTGTCTTCTGTACCAATGATGGATTTGTAAATATTTATTTTCCAGGTTCTGGTTCTTTAAGTTTCTGATCCTGGTTGGGATTACAGTGGGAGCGTTTTTCATCCCCGATGGAACATTTCATACTGGTATGAACACCTCTCTGTTTTAACAATAAACATTACACAGGCAATTACATTCCCATTTTACATTATCAGGAAACTGTCTAAGTCTTTGCTCTCTACAGTGTGGTTTTACTTTGGAGTGGTGGGATCCTTCATCTTCATTCTAATCCAACTTATTCTCCTCATCGACTTTGCCCACTCCTGGAACAAGATCTGGGTAGAAAACGCTGAAAATACAGACAACAAATGCTGGTTTGCAGGTAAAGCACTCACTTAGAAACAGGTGTTTCATTCAAATCCATATATTTGATGCTGTTTTGATGCTACATTTTAATAATATTAGCAGACATGATATCTTAATAGCTAGAGGTGTCAGGTGTGTGTGTTTGTGATAGCACATTGTGTGAGCAACTGTTTTTTAGACGAGAGTTCATGAATTTTATTAATTTGATTGGTAGTGAGAATTGTGGAATCTTAGTTGTATTTCTCAGTTGTATTAGCACTGACTACCAAATTTCTAGCATTACAAAGGCTTTCTCTGCTGTCCAAGTTGGTACCTGATTTTTCCAATACTTCTATTATCTGTCTTTCCAGGGCTGCTGTCTTTCACTTTCCTCCACTATGCACTGGCGTTCACTGCTGTGGTGCTTTTCTACATTTACTACACGCAGCCGGACGACTGCGCAGAACATAAAGCGTTCATCAGCCTCAACCTTATCTTCTGCATCATCATTTCAGTTGTCTCCATCCTTCCAAAGATACAGGTAAAATGTAGGAATGTTTCTAAATGTTGATTACTATATTTCAGCAGTGGTAAGAGGTTAAGCCTGTTAAGTCCAACTCACATTGTGATCGATCAATATAGACAGACACGCAAGGCAGGTGATGCCACTGATTCGTATTTTTCTTTATGCTGTAATATTAGTGGAACATATAGTAACAGAAAAAAATAACTGTTGTTGTGGTCTTTCAGTGTTGATGGTGAAATTTGAGAAAATACTACAAGATGCAATAAAAAAAGTTAAAATAGTCTTATTTTGCAGCGGTACATGCTCTTAGTGCTTCTGCAATGCTGGTAACTCCCCCCTAAAGTCCTGTTATCTAAACATGTCAAGCATTAACTGTGTCAAAATGCAGACCCTTGAATTTTAATTTCATCTGAGCCTAATCTAGCTATTAGGGCGGGTGGGGAGCGACCTTGTTATGGCCAAAAAAACCAGAGCATAATCACTACGCTGTGACCAAGCGCACACTGCAGTGGAGCACCCACATGTCATTGCACCACATGTCAGGTCATGTGCACCAAATGATCCCCCATATGAACGTTGGTCGGTGCTGGCTGCTCACTGACACACAATGTGATGTTTTCTTCTCTGCTCCAGTTTGAGGTCCGTGGGGAAATCAAAATTGTGCGTCTACCAGTGTTTACGAAAATGTGTGTAACACACGTCCTGCTGTTTAAAGCATAGCATCACACTGTCTCCTGACTCATGACAGCAACTGCATGTAAATGTGAAACATGTTCTGTGTACATTCACTACAAACAGTCTCAGTCTAAGTTATTCTTTACCCTTTGTCAAATGAATTGAACTCTCTTTAGAGGATCCAGTATATTTACCTTTATCTTGTTCTGGTTACGTTTATTTGTAGGCAGTGCTGTTATTTTACAGACTAGAAAACATGCTCCTCCACTGTTTTATGAATGCTTAACATTAGTTTACATTTTGCTGTTGTCATATTTTGTTTGTTCTGTTAATTACAGGAAGCTCAGCCTCACTCCGGTCTGCTTCAGGCTTCTCTCATTTCTCTCTACACCATGTATGTCACTTGGTCCGCAATGACCAACAATCCAAGTGAGTTTCCTGATTCCTCATTGCACGCTCTTCTATAGCCTGTTTATAGTGCATGTTTACTTATGATTATACTCACTGTTACTGTACTGTATGTACTTGGTGTTTCTGTGCTGCGGCATTTTGATTATAGAGGTGAGTTTTTCTGGCACGCTATAGAAACAAGGAGCTGCTTTTTGCTAATAGTGAGCATACCTGCCTTGGCTCAGCTTGTGTAAACTGCCTCTCCAGAGCAAATGGCAACAATGAGTGACTGTAGGGTTAGTTTTGTGTAAACAGAGGCAACTAAGATCCATTTTCAGCAGTGAAAATGCACCTTTACTACCCTCATAGAATTATATTTCACTTTTCTTTGAAAAGATGCAAACCATCCTTGTCATTTCGGAGAATCAAGTTTCAGTGTTTTTGAAACACTGCACACAATAGAGTGCAGTTAGCAGCTGCATTTTCTGATTACACAAAACATTCCAATAGAAAAGATCAGTTAGTATACTAACAGTGTTTCCCTTTTACATAGCCTTTATTTCAACGTCAGGGAGAATGATACATTTTAAATGGACAACATTTGCACTTTGTTAGTACATTATTATTTCCTAATTCACCTTTTACCAACTTCTAAGGTGTTTGTGGCATCATTAGTGTCATCATTTAGATGAAAATTTAAATGTTTAGTTAGAATTCAAATAATTTTGAGATTCATGTTTATGTCAAGTGAAAATAGCCTCACTGCTTAATTATGTGTTCTGTTTTAATGGTTAATATTTTATTAAGTGTGTGAAATTTCTAATGATGTATGTGTGTGCTTTATGTCTAGATCGTAAGTGTAACCCCAGCCTGTTGAGTCTAGTGTCAAACGTCAGCAATACTGAACCATCTGGGGACAGCAACCCAGGACAGGTGCAGTGGTGGGACGCTCAGGGCATCGTTGGTCTGGTCATCTTCCTCTTCTGTACCCTCTATGCCAGGTAAGGTTAGCCGTGACAAAGGCATGAAAACATTGTGTAGTCTAGGGATGTCCCAATTCAATCTCAAACATCAGGCTTTTAAAGTATTTTTAGTTATTTTGTAAAATACAAATAACACTAAATAACAGCCTGGATGTATTGTAGAGCTTTTCACTTGTCAATCATTTACACTGGATTGATTTTAATAACTCAAATGTACCTGAAGTGTGCACTGTGCAACTGTATTTTATAGGAAAATGGTATCAGTTTGGGACATCCCTGTTCCGTTTTATATTGTTTTAACTTGGGTTAAACTGGCTCTTTCTGTCTCTCCCCTAGTATCCGATCATCCAGTAACACCCAGGTAAACAAGCTGATGCAGACAGAGGAGGGCGGAGGGTCGGGTGGAGAGGGTGTGGTGGGAGAAGACGGCATTCGCAGAGCCGTCGACAATGAAGAGGAGGGAGTCACTTACAGCTACTCCTTTTTCCACTTCCACCTCTGCTTGGCCTCCCTGTACATCATGATGACTCTTACCAACTGGTACCAGTAAGTATTTGTTGCCAACAGACTTACAGACATGGAAAAGGATGTGAAAATGCCACTTAAAAATACACATATGTCCTTTTATTAACTTTTGAGCTATAAACCAAAAACAACAAAGAATTCAACTGGTCCGTTTGATGCTAATAAGATAGCTTAAAGTTCGGAGATGTGCTGTTTTTAGTCATAGTAGCCCAGGTGTTATAAGCCTCCAGTACAGCCACCAGAGGGCACACTACTTCTACACACTACCTCTGCTCAGGAAACACCCTCCACAGTGCTTTTTCTGACCATTCCTGCACCTCAGATGAAGTTTAGATGAATTTCAGTGCGTGTGGTAGGTTAACTAAATTGTCCTTTTCCCTTCTGTGTCCTCCTTCAGACCAGACACCACCACCCAGGCCATGCGGAGCAGCATGCCAGCTGTGTGGGTGAAGATGAGCTCCAGCTGGCTGGGCCTTGGACTCTACCTCTGGACCCTCATCGCCCCTCTCATCTTCCCTGACAGGGATTTCAACTGAGCACGCCTCGTCTTGTGTATTTGATTGTTTTCTTTTCTCTTGCCTAGTGTTTCACGCAGTTTGAAGGATGCTACAAAAGGCACTCGAAGGGATATTGTGAAGACATGACTTTCTTTTTATTACTTTTTCAAATAATTGCCTCTGTTGTTATTGTGTTTGTGTTGTTTTGCTCCTCTCAGCTGGTTTTATCGAGTGTAACAATCAGTACAGATTGTCTTAGCCTGTTTGATGATAATTTTAGCCATAATAAGTTTCTTTATTTACCAGTGACTCACATTGTAGGTTACCTCCTACCTTCTGTGGTGTGATTGTGTGAGCTTCAGTATCTTTATGCTGGATTTTAGTTTGCGCAAATCACAAAGACTTTGCAACAAGGCACTTTCTCAATACCTCAGATGTTTCACTTACAGATTCCCTTTTAAAGGCCTTTCAGACGAGACTTCTCTGATCGGCCAGGTCTGGAATACCCCTGATTAGCTGGACTCCTCTACTGCTGGGGGCAACGAGGGGAGCCCCACTCGGGAGCCCCAGAGCGCAGTGAGTGTGAGAGCGAGATAAGACTAACATGTCACACCCTACAGATCATAACAGGGCTTCCCTGTTGCTGCTAAGCTGTATGCACATCTACGTCATTGCACCTCGAGTCAGAGAGTCCTAGTAGACAGCCAGTCTAATCTCAGCTCTTCCTTGTCTACTTAAACCTTAGGTAATTTATCTCCGGTGCTAAGCTTATCCATGTCCATGTGTTTGGCCTTGGACAGCCACGGGCAACAATCTTTAGCAGTATAGCGGTCTGTTTGCAGCAGGGAGACATGTATTGATTCATAGCAGTCAGCATCATGCAATCTGCAGTGGTACGGTTCAAGACTTGATAGCATGAACTCCACACTACCTGTGTTCTGAAAAAAAAAGCCATTATTTCCAGAATAATGCAGAGTGAGAGGAAAAAAAGGGATTTTTAAGTGTTGCAGTGTACAAAACAATAATGATGCATTTCAGAAACGATAAATTGCTGTTAAATGGTATTGACTTTCATAGTAATGTGATGGTTGTGATGGTGGTACAGTACTTATGCATTATATAGTAGTTACCTCAATTGAAATATAAATGGAATGAGTTAAAATACGATCAGTATATTTTGCACCTGTGGAAAAAAAAAATTTTTTTTTGGTACAATCCTGAAAATGTAGAATCCTTTTTATGTTTCATTGTTTTCAAAGTGACATGAATCAGACATCCCATTTCTGTGGCTGGATATGAGTATTGTGAATGGAGTTTGATAAATTTAAATCTTTTGTTTTTTAAAATATTGTTTGTATTATTATTATTTAGGCTGAATTGCCAGTGTTAGTTCCTAACATGTCATATTTCATAACACTATTAAGTGCCTTTTTGTAGTCTTGCGTTTCATGAAGAATTTAACACTAATGCTGATGTGCTTGTAATGCCTTGCCTTACATTGTGGTGAATCAGTCATTGCATGCCATAAGGCAGCGGTCTATGACATGAATTAATATTGTAATTAATGTATAAACTCGGTTTTTAATAAACGATGGAAACTTTCTCTCACTTTTTGTCTTGATGGAACCTCAATGGACGTGAGAGGTGCTCCTCTTTTCTTTATGTTTGATGATGGTTGAGCATTGGCATACTGAAATAATTGGCATTTAGGGTGATTTACATGTCCTGTGTGTTTTTTTAAAATAGCACATAACATTTTCTTATCTGTAATAGGACAGGTAGTGTGATAGTGCTTTTTTTTGTGTGTGTATATCGCCTCATAGATTGAAGTCATGAATCATTAGAGCTGAGGATTGGGAAGGAGCTAGTAGACTCATTACAGCATGCTCTCTTGTATATGTCATGTATAGATGAGACACCAAAACAAGCAAATCTCATTGTTGATGCATTGATTTTTTTCTGTTCTGCTATTTTGTGACATATCAGCCACTGATTTCTTGACCTTTTGCTGACTGCTCTCTAGTTATCTTGGTGTGACGGACATCCAAAGTTAAACAGGAAGTGCCTGACTTCCAGTATATACTGTAAAAGGTTATATCTCTGGCTGTGTTTTACACCTTTTTCCTAACTGTAACTGAAGGCAGTAAATGCGCGTGACCTGTCCTCTCAGCTGCTACACAGACAGAGCAGCGTGTGTGCCAGTGCTTTCAGCGTCTGCTGAGTTATTTCCTTTTTGCCTGGCTGGTAGACAGGACATGTTGGTTTTGGCTGCTACAGTCACTCCAGCCAGTTGGCGCTGTGTGGAAATGTTCGGGACACTCTACCTCCTGTGGACTTCCACCCTCCCCCAACACCACCCCTCGGTCAGCCTATCCATTACAACCCTGAGGTGATGGATTGTGTCACAGTTAAGTTGTGAGACTCATTTTATTTCACATCAATTCCCCTCCTGACCACTAAATACAGTCAGTTTTCATTTCTTTTCTTGGATGATAGCTGCCTTGCTAATCTTTAAATAGCATTGAAATTACTTTATTGGTCTGATGAAATCAAAAGATTTGATTTGAGGTATGTTGATGTCATATTTTGACAGTAGAAAATAAGCCTCTGGTTTTTTTATGTGAATATACATTTACTGTTTACATGAGAATTACATGGTGGCTGATCTATTCCTTTAAACAAGAAATAAATACTGCTTTTATGATACTGTAGGCTAATCCCTTGTGATTAGTGATTTGGCATTGTTATGTCAAAAAGTTATGTTATGGAGAAAACTTATCACATCAATTCTAAATTGATTGGCAATAATTTTTTTTTTCTTTTTTAATCAAAATCATTTCTGTGTACTTTATCTAACATATATGTTGCAGTTACCGTAAGAGCAACATTTGAAAATAAAGTTAATCTTATGCATAAGAAAGTTTGTATTGATCAAAATGTGAGGTAATACTCCCCCTGCAGCAGGAGGGCAATTTCCTCCACAACCATTTCAGGATTTTATATTTAGTTTTATAAAAGAAAAAGACAGTTGTAGTCCATTTATAATTTACTTACCCTCTAAATGTGCCCACTTAAGCATACTTCTTGTGTACATATTGTTGTGATATTCTGTATATATTTTAAAAGAAAACTGACATTTTTCTTAATGGGGCGTCTTATCCAAGTTTACTCTACTGTGGGATAACTGTGGAACCATAAAAACAACTCTGAGAGTAAAGAAAACATAGTAAAAGTATTTGAAGACAGTAAACTGTTAAAAATGCAGATGTACAGTATAAACTAAATCCAAGTTGTAAAAGACCTCACACCTTCGATCTTGTTTTCTGGTACTGATGGGATGCTGTTTGACGCCACTACACACTTTCATGACCATCATACTGCAGGAACAGAGAAGTTATTATGTCATCCAAGACTCCACAGAGGTGGACATGATTTATTGAGTATTATATGATTAATAGAGGACACACAACAAACATGCATTACGTTGCTGTATATCACATAAGGTGGACTTTCCATGTCCAGCATGTGTCACTTTGACTGTAACCCAATATCGACATGTAGATGTATTCAGGCTGGGACTCTCATCATACATGTGAAGTTTAGGGCAGATTGGACGAGGGTTATTTGAGTTACATCTAATTAAGTTTGCAAAAACTGCACCAAAATGACATTTGAATTCAGAATGGCTGAATTAAGGCATGGCTTCAAGAGGGTTTTTTGTACATATAGACATGATACAAGTGCTTAAAAAATTTGGTACATACAGTGGCATGCAAAAGTTTGGGCACCCCTGGTCAAAATTTCTGTTTTTGTGAACAAGTAAAAGGCATAAAGTTAAACATGAAACACTCTTTTCAATATTTGTCTGTAACTTCATGCCTTTTGGGAATCATTTCATCTTCTACTTGTTTAATTGTTCACAAAAACAGAAATTTTGACCAGGGGTGCCCAAACTTTTGCATGCCACCGATCAGCCACAACATTATGACCACTGACAGGTGAAGTGAATAACATTGATCATATTGGTACTATGTGGTGTTCTGCTGGAAAACCTTGGATTTTGCCATCCATGTTGATGAGACTTAGACACCCAAATAAACATTGTCCCAGAACAAGCACACTCCCTCATGCAAATGGAAATCCCAAATGTCACTGGTCTACCCCCACAGGAAAATGCACCCCACCACATGGCAAAAACATCAACCAATCAGGAACATCTTGAGGAACATGACAATGGCCCAAGATGTTGATTTGACCTCCAAACTTCCTAGACCCCATTCTGATCAAGCATCAACAGGATGCAGTGGAACAAGTTTGATTGACAGAGGCCCCACTGCACAAGCCAGAGTACCCAAAGGATCCACTGCCAACATCCTGGTGCCAGACCTCATAGGACACCCTGAGAGGTCCTCTGGTCCATGCCCAATGGTTCAGAGCATTTTTGACCACATAAAGGGGACCAATTCAATATTAGGCAGG
>OMNN01027709.1:8092-21201 GCA_900302755.1 Chromis chromis
AGGCCGGTAATCATTCAGCCCTGTGATGGCAGAAGTTTTGGGCACTGGAATGATGGTGGTAGTTTTCAGGCAGGTGGGGACTGTGGCTTGCTGCAGCGAGCGGTTAAAGATCTTAGTAAATACTGCAGCAAGCTGATGAGCACAGGATTTCAGCACCCTCCCTGGAACTCCCTGGAATATATGTTATATATACATATATTTCACTTTCACTAGTGCAAAGGAAAAATCTAATATGAAAGGGATGTCACAGAAATCTATAAATAATATAATAATCAATAGAGCATGTTTACCTTTCCTCTCAGGTAAAACTGTGAGTGCATCATCACATCTTTCAGCACAGCAAAATCAAAACTGTTTCAGTGACAGAGTTGAGAGTAAAATATATCTTGCTTCATCTAAAACAGCGACAAGGTTCCTCAGAAAGAGCTGGTGCTGATACAGAGAGTCAAAGGTCATGTTCTGGAAACAACTGAAAGATAGTGTGTGTTACTGCCAGCAGTAAGAGCCGTAGTGTGTGACCTCTACTGATTTTTATGGTTTCTATATGTGGTGTTCTTGTTAAAAATACTATATAAATAATATTGGCATTTCTTCTTCTTTTTTTATTGTACCATGTGTGGGAGTAGAATTTGAGATTATAAATTGATTTCCTACAGTTTAAAAAAAATTATTTATTTTTTAATTTAATTTTTTAAATATTGAGTTCAGTGTATGTCCTCTATAGTGCAGCAACTGCATTCAGTATTAAAAATACACTGATGGTGTTAACCTTTAACACACTAGTGCTGTGTGAAGTCCACACTGACCCGTGTGGATTAGTGTTTATTGTGGATCAGTTCAGACAATTTCAATGTGTTGAAGTGAGCTCTGTTGGTGTAAATGACCTGTGCTGATTTCGTTGTGTATGTGGAGATCTTCTGGTTCCAATCGAACAAAATCAGTCTTTACATGAATAATGTCACAAAGTGTATCAAATTTTATCGGTTACTTGGGGAAATCCGATACCCGAGTGGTTAAGATTTATACCAGCTGGGCGCATTCACCCTCAGTAGCGGCTCCCTGCTTCGATTCCCAGCTGGTCTGGACATTTGCTGAGTGTCACTCCCCTGATTTCTCTACACTGTCCTATCAAAGAAAGGTAGAAAGCCCAAAAACGAAATCTTAAGAAATATATATATATAAATACAGTATAGACATATGTGTGTGTATTAGTTGCTGAATAGCTCTAGTGCAGGTCTGATTTATATAGTTTCTGCGAGTTTACAAGAGTTGAACAACTCCAGATAATGTGTCTGTCCACATAGATTATAGGTTACATTTACTGTGTAGAGTCTCAGTTTTAGTATGTGAAGTCTGAAGTGTGACATCTTGAAATAAAACATGTCTGGTGCAAACGAAAGAGAATATCATCACCACCTGGATATAAAGCTCCATGTGCATGTTTCTTGGATGGGATGTGATGAGGAAAAATATAAATGACATACAAAAGGGTCAAGACAGGATTTGAACCAACAATTTCTTTTTGTAGCAGCAGATTTGTCACAACACACATCAGCTCTCATCTGTAGAGTTCAGATGTTTGATGCGTCAGAAATTTTCACTGGACTCATGAACTGCCTACATGATTAATCTGCCAGTCTGTTGTTCAGGTGTGCTACAGTTTATCAGAAGTGTACTGTGTGACTCAGAAATTGCAGATTTTTTTTGTATAAAAAGTGGGTAATACTTTTATAATAAAATTACACTAATAACCAAACCTTTTTCTTTTCACTTTCCCTTCCACTGAGAGCGAATTCTCAGAATGAGAAACTCCCTGATATCCTGATTCTGTTCTCTCATAATGAAACCTATGACAGGACTCCTGCTTTCTTTATCAGGAGATCTCTAGCATCAGTGCGTGGCCTGAACTAAACACACCCTGCGGTTCAGGAAGTGAGATGAAATCTGACAACAGGTGAAAGTGAGAGTACGGTGGCGTTGGTTAACTTGTGTGAAGTTCCACTACCAGTTTAAATACGCTGGGCTCATTTGAAACAAGGATTTACAGTTGACATTAAACTGTTAAGTTGACAAGTTTAACAGGTCAAATATTGAGTTAATTAAATAATTTTCCGTACAAAAGACATCAGCTGAACATTTGTTCTCACTAAAATGAGATCTGCTCTATGTAAAAGGTGTGAATGTTCACATGTGCTGGAGTTAACAACTGCTGTGACCTCTACAGAAACGTTTTAAATGAGTGACCTGTTTTTTAAAAGTGGGCTTAGCAGTTTGCTCTTTCTTCCTATAGTACATGAGTGCAGACAGGCCATCGGCATGAAACCCTTCAAATACAAAAATAGAGAATGTAATATTTAGCTGGCGGGTTCGCGCTCCAATCATATGGTATAAATAGTCAACAGTGTCAGCAATGACTTCACGTCGCTGCATCAATCTGGATTACCACACTGACCTCATAAACTTTTCAACACCCGTCTGCCTGCAGAGAGTGTGTGTCCGTCCGTCTGTGTGCGTGTGTCTGTGTGTCTCTCAGCTCAAACATTTTCTTGATTGTCTGTCGTTCTAAAAATAAAAATACAACTCCGAGCGTGTCAGCTCCAATTAGCCTCACACAAACGTCATCTTTTGAGATGCTTCACGACAAAACTGGAATGTGAATCATGCACGACTGATTTGTGGAATGATGTTCAGCATAGTTCGTCGTGGCCTTTACTGACGTGTGTAACGGTAGAATTACTTTCAGTTCATTTTTAGTAGAATCACGACAATCAGTCAACCCAGTCCCAAAAAAATTACTTTCCTGTAAAACTAATCTGTGTTCTTAATAGGTTTTCAAAGAAACGTGTTTTCTTCCAGTAAGGTAACAGCATGATGCAGCAGGAGATTATTTCACTTTCAAAATGCTACATCAGGAGGTTGGAGGTGGGATTAGTGCAACATGGAACTGGGGTTCATATCCGGGATGTGATACTGTTTTTAGATTTAAGTTTTGTTTTCTTTAACTACCTTGTTAGGTTTAGGAAAATATCATGCTTTGGGTTAAAATACAACCCTTACATAACATGTCTGAAGCTTCTCCTTTACTGCCTGCATTATCAGGGAGTCCCATCCCATCGAATATAACAGGTTGAAATGGAGTGAAAACAGTACAACAAATGGCAAGGACATGTTGATCAGAGCCATTTTGGTAATACATTACACACAAATGTAACCTAGGAGAATATATGTTTCCCTCAAAATGGAACTGAGAATTAGTTTAGTCATATATATTTCAGTCAGAGAATTAACACAATATCCTCATGCAGCCACGACACAACTGGCACTGAGGACTCATTTCTCTTTGGACAGGGCTGAAGTTCACAATAGGAAACTAATCACATAAACACTAATAAATCTAGCATCCCTGTCATTGTAAATGAATTATTGTTTCTGCACTTGATTTACCTTTATCCCCGTTGTAGTCTTTTTATATCTGTTTCTTTGTGTTCTTCTATCTGCTCCATTTCATGCTGTATTTTTGGCCAGGCCTCCTCTGTTAAAGAGGTTTCCAGCCTGAAAGTAGTAAGTATGCTTCTCCAGAAGGGCTTGTCCAGCGGTCCCGTTTCTTTGGAAACCCCCTCCCGTAACTCCTCTCTGATGTGGGACTGAGGAGGGGCCCTGAGTCTGATCACTTCTGTAAGTTTCCAAACCAACAGCACACCCACTTACATTTGTGTTGCTTTCTATTTTGGAACCAGAACTAAAACATGAACTCGAAATCTGGGTTATGAGCTGGTACATACCTTACATGTCACATACATGGGAGACATATTTTGCAAAGGTGGATACACAGTGTACTCATATTAAAGAATTTAAAGGTATAAATTGACTTTAATACATTCAGTTTGATAGCAGCTGATTTGACTGAGACATATAAAATGTACAAAAACACATGTATGGCAGAAAAAACTAACTATTTTATTATTTCAGAGTTAGATTTTGGTTTCATTTCTTGTTCAGTTTTCAGCCAGCAGCCTCACTGTCCCAGATTTCATGCTATCTCTTAAACTCTCAGCCCTTTAGACCGAACCTGACATAGTTGTATAAAAAATGTCGGTGAGCTTCTGTTTTTCAAAGGTTTCCACAGCAAGATCTGATGCATGTCTCAGCAGGGGAACACCATTTAGTTGATAATTAACCATTTTATGGCTTTTACAGCTGGGTGGTATGCACCGTGACAGCCCAGTAATATGACCAGCGTGCAAACACACTGGGACACACGGAATGAATGGAAAATCAGCACTGCAGTGTGTTTGGCATCAAGGCTTCCCTGGAAACCCTGCATGACACAGCACGGATGAAAACACAGCTGGGGTGGAAGTTTCCTGACCCATCACACTATATGTCACAAGTCCCGATTCCTGTTGTACAATTCATTTCGAGAAACACTATATGAATCCTCAACATATGAAATCTGACATACTTGATTTTGACATTTCATAATTTCTAACCTCCTTAAGCAACACCGTTTCTGTGGAAATCAGGAGTTGGTGAAAGTGAAAGTTGACATTTTTGGTTGCAGGACGACAAAACTGGCAATGAGACGTGTTTGAGTGGGAAATGACGGGATATGAGTGGCGAGGAAGGAAAAGCACAAAACAGTGAAGAGAGAAGATAAACACTTGAAGAGGAAATAAAATTACTCCAGCAAATAATAAACAAGACTTGACCTAATACACAACCCTCATACACACACAGCAGGGGGTTTTACTTCCAGTTCATTTAGTACTGGGGATTTTTGTGGTTTTGTTGTAATGTAGGTCATCAGGATGGGCCAAAACTTTACAATTTTTCAACCTTAAAGTGCATTCAGATAGAAAACATTTGCACTGATGAGGCTGTGTTGCTTTTAGTAGCGGTGAGTTTCATCTTAGAATCCAGAAAGAAACATTTGAGCACATATATATAAACCTGAAGGCTGCTTAGATGCTAAAAGACCAAATAGTAAAACCATGAGGTAGGCTTTTACAAAAATGGAAAGTTAAACAATAGAGATGCAGCATTTTTGTTACCACCAGAAAAGTGTTTTTGGCATTTAGATGACATAATGTTGCTCTATGGTGAATGCTGAGTCAACTCTAACTTTCCTTTTTTGCCCAATAACCCTGTTTTTTTAGTTGTTTTTTGGCCTGAGCCATCTACTTTGGAAGCACTGCCGCTTCACCACTGCTTTCTTTTTTTTTTGGCGCTGAATGTAATTGGAATGACCCCACATCCATACTGGTTCCAGATGCAGACCAATGAAAGAAACCTGCAAAACAAAAAGCCCACCTACTTCTCCTGTTGCCAACATACTGTGTACAATAAGCGAATGACATTGACCTGTTATGATGTTGATTATCCCTTTAATCCAACTGCCTGTGAAGCAACTCCAGTGTCACTACTGCCACAAGAACAAACACTACCAGTTAGCATTAAAGCTACTACACTGTGTTCAGTGTATTAAAAACCTGCTATTAAAAACTTCTGCTACTACTAATCCCACGTTCTACATCTAGAAATAACACAACAGCCGCTAACTGCTCAGACATTCCAACTAAAGCTGCTACAAGGATCATTAATTATTGAATATAATTGCTAAATAATGGCAACAATGCTATTTTTTCAAGACAGACACCAAACCCACCTCCTTCCTACTCCTCTCTGGAAGTCTGTTTCAGCAGGTGAGTAAACAAGATCATCTGATTAAGACTCATTAAGACACAGAATGTCCACATGTAGTAGATTACTGTAAAGCCACTTTACTGCTCTGAATATTTCTGCCCACACCACATCCTACACACACAGAAACTACACACAGGTCATTTAATTTAGAAAGAAAACGTGCATAAAATATATATTTTTTTACCTTCCTGTCAGCTGATCTTCAGGATCCTATCACCTCCTTGGACGGAAAGAAATCAGGAAAGTTTTACAACACAACTGAATATCATCACGACATCCGTCCAATTGTCTGTCTGTCAGTCCAAGCTCATAGTTTTATACCTCAGCCGGTGAGATGTAACCGCACAATAAATAACCGTCTGCTGTCATTCGGCCTGAACGGCCTGATTCACTCGTTGATGTGGAATGTGTGGAATGGAAATCCATGTCAGTGTCAAAACAGGGAGAGGAGACGGAGGGCAGAGGAGGAGGATGAACAAGTCCCACTTTTTTACTTATTTATGTGCTTATTTGACTTTGTAGGTTATATTCAGCTTTGTTCATTTATGGATAGAGAGATTTTATTCATCTGAGGGAGTGGGGGGAGAAGAGGGGGGTGGAAACAGTGAAGGAAGTAAATAAGAGGGAGGAAAACAGAGACGGGGAACGAAGGGAGTTAACAGAAAAAAAGAGTTCAGATGAAAAGGAGATAGAGGGAGGGGTGAAAGTAAAGGAACAGGAAAAGAAAGAGATGTGAGACATCAATGGATTTAAAAGGGAGAGAGGGAAAAAAAGAGAAAGATGGAAAGAAACGGAAGAGAGGGGGGAAAGGAAGCAGAAGAATAGAGGAAGGGGAAAGTGAGTGAGCAGTGTGATGAAGGGATGAAAACATGGAAAGAACAGGAAGATGAGACAAAGGAGGAGGAAAGAAAAAAGGGAAGAGAGAAAGAGGAAATTTAACAATGAAAGAATGAAAAGAGGATGGAAAAGGAGAAAAAGAGATGAGGGTGAAGAAACAGATTGTGTTAGATGTAAAGGAAAAGAGAGCAAAATAATAATGAAGAAAGGATGAAAAAGGAGAAAATAGGATTAGGTGGTACGGAATGGGGAAGAGGAGTTGGAGCTGTACAATTCAGAGTGTAGAAAAAGGAGACGACGAGGGAGGATGAAAAGAAGTGACAGAGGAAAAGAGCAAAGAAGAAGAGGTAAGAAAAAGAAGAGAGTGAAAAACTAGAGGAGGAAAAGACAGGAAAGAGGAGGACAGGATGGAAAAAGGAAGAAAGAGGGAGGTAAAGAAGGAGACAAGGAAGGAGGGGAGGGAAGAAAGGAGATTAAAAAAAAGAGTTCAGATGAAAAGAAGAAAGGATGGAGAGACAGAAGAGAGGAGGAAAGGAAATGAAATAGAGATGATAAAACAATGAAGAATAAATAAGAAGCAGAAGAATAGGAGCAGGGAAAGTGAGGAAGCAGCACGAATGAAAAAATTAGAAAAAATAAGTAGACAGAAAAGAAGAACAAAAAATGGGAAGAGAAAAACAGGAAATATATGGATGGAAAATGAGAGAAGGGGGTGAAGGTGTGGGGGAGGAAAAAATAAAAAGTTGATAGGTTAAAGTGACAGATGGGAAAGAAAGATAAAAGAGTTCAAAGAGTGGATAAGAGGAAAAGAGCAAAGAAGTGAAAGAGGAAAAGAGCAAAGAGGAAGAGAGGAAACGGAGAGGAGGAAGATGGAGGAAGAGGAAAAAAAGATGGGGGGAGGGGGAGGAAGGGGAGGAAGGGGGAAGCCTGTCCTGTTAAGGCAGAGCAGCAGGGGTTGCTAGATTGCATCATCGCAAGGATCAGCCTTCTATAAATAGGATGACGTCACCCCTCTGCTCTTTCTCCCCCTCCCTCCCTCCTCCCTCCTTCTAGTAGGATTCCTGGCTCGTCATTGGCCCCGCCCCCTTCCGTGGCCTATAAGAGCGGTGATGCAACTGAAGCCGCCACAAGCGCAATTTAACCACCGACAGGAAGCGAAACACGGGAGGAGCTGAGCGCACTATAAGAGAGAGGAGCCTTTTATTCAGTTCATCTGATCCGGACACACACAGCTTTTAACAGGTAGGTGTTTTATTTCCATTCTGCCGTGGAGGAGGGGGGTTTGACTGGGAGGGTAGCCGGTAAAGTGGCTCCGGTGTCCCGGTGAAGCAGCGGAGGAGTCCCGGTGCCTCCGCGTCCCGGGACTCTTTACTAACTTCAACACGCGTCTGAGTTGAATGAAAAATATTAAAGAATGGAACTTTTTGGAACAAATTACAGCAGTAATACATGATTAAGTAAGTTATTATTGTTGTTTTTGATTTATAACACTTTTCAGAATGATGTGATGGAGATTTCTTCTTTAGTTTAAAAACTCACACTGAAGACATTATGGACAAAAACTATCATATATGAATATTATTTTCCATTTTCACTGATTAGATTTTTTTTTAAACAAACACCAGTCCTGATCATAACAACCAAATATTCATTCATTTTCAAGATTTTAACCCTTTAAATGCCAGTTTGTTTACAAGTTGTCTCTGTTGTTTTTTAATGAAAAGAACAACAAAAACTGATTTATTTTCCATATAATAACTGCTAAGTGTTTTTTTTCTTTTCTTATTCTAACAGTCTGGGATATCTCAATTATTATCAACAACAATAATTCGATATATCTTTTTTTGTTGTTGTTGCTGTTGTTGTTTGTTTGTTTGTTTTGTGCACTGTCAAATTAATAAAAAACAACAACAACAAATAAAATGTAGGACTTTAAGGATAACACTTGAAACTTAGATTAAAACTAAAAAATATTGTGTATTAATTACATTAGCCATGGATGCTATACATTTTTATATTTCCAAAGTTTTTGGAGCCAATATGAAAATAGTTTCTCTGTTTTCTTAACTTTTAAAGTGATGCAAAACACTTTCTTCAGTAATTACCCAAACACATGATAACAAACTTAGAGAAACAATATAAAGCTGAAACATGATTTGTATTGTGTGTGATGGATTTCATCATTTAGTTGCATTAACAGCAGCAGCAGACTTGTTTTTTTTTTCATCATACAGTGTCTGGCTGTTATATGAATGTGTTTATTTTGTTTTGGTCTCACAGAGCCGATATAGGCTATCAAGCCGTCATAGTTCCCCATTAGTCACTCCTCTGTTTACATAGTAAACATCCACGCCTATTAAAGATCCTCGCTAATGTTTTTATGGCATTTTTCCAAAAGGCAAACATTTGCTCAAGCTCAGACGGCTCTCCAACAAAGCATATTTGCCTCTGTGGCCATAAATTACTGTTTTAACACGCTGTCTTGACGTTTTAACAACCTCATACTGACTTTTGTTTATATATTGCACAATTCTGCAGAGGTCTGTATCATTATTACTAAGCAAAAAACAATTGTCAATAACTTATCTGTGGCTCTTGATACATGTTCATGTGTTTTTAATCTCTTATAATTTTAGTTTGTCCTACTTAGTATTGTGTTTGTTTGTTTGTTTATTTTTAAGGGTGTTTTTTGAGGTTTATTATTCATTACACCCTTGTAAAGTCTATTACATGTATGTGTTTTTTCATGTTTGTAAAGTGACCCACCTCAAAATCTTGGTGACTTACGTAACCATAAGTCAACTCCTTTGTTTCCAGAATGATGCTGCAGCACCCCGGTCCCTCGCTGGCTGACATCAGCTGCTCCGCCTTGGTCCCCTGCCTCTCCCCACCGGGCACGCTCACCCTGGACGACTTCACCAACTTCACACCCATCGTGAAAGAGGAGCTCCGGTTGGCCATCCAGACCAAGCGGCTGTCCAACGGGCTCAGCGCTGACATTAGCTCCGACGGCGCCAGTTCCAGCTCAGACCGAGCCTACGAGAGACCCTCATGCGGGGCTGGAGTCAAGAGAGAGGTAGGGCGAAGGGGAATTGTACTCATCTGTTATTCTGGACTCTCTGAGTATGAAGTGTGTTTACCTAATGAGTGTGTAGCTTTTTTTCACAAACCATATTTCTCCCTTATTTCAGATAGCGCCTGAGGAGCACGATAGGAGGAAGAGGAGGAGAGAGAGGAACAAAATCGCTGCTGCCAAGTGCCGCAACAAGAAGAAGGAGAAGACAGACTCTTTGCAGAAGGTACATTCCATCAATCTGAGGAGCAATAACTGAGCTTCTAGGCTTTTAAATTGTGAACAGATCATTTATAAGACTCTCTGATCTGCAGTGGGAAGTTGCTTCATGGTTTTTGGTGGTTTACAAAGAAGCTTGCCTATCCTATTTAACATTTACGTTAATGCAGCATTAACTGAGTTCTTTTCCTTCTTTGTTGTTCCTTCTCTGCAGGAGTCAGAGAAACTGGAGAATGTCAACGCCGACCTGAAAGCTCAGATCGAGGAGCTGAAGCAGCAGAAGCAGCAGCTGGTCTACATGCTCAACCTGCACCGGCCGACCTGCATCGTCCGAGCCCAGAATGGCCAGACGCCCGAGGACGAGAGGAACCTTTTCATCCAGCACATCAAGGAGAGCACCTTACAACTCCACAACCTCACCACGTCCTCCTCGTCCACCTCCACAGTAGCGCCGCTAGACGGAGGACTTCTGACCCTCGATCACATTCAGTGTGCCAGTCACCTATGAGCGATCGGGTGTTTTTGTCACTTTTCCGAGACTTGCAATCTTCCCACTGTCTGCCATCGATGTAGCATAGACTGATGAGCGGCAGGTGGAGTTGCCACATAGACTTATGACCTGACAGTGAAATGTAACCACCTCCTGGGTCTCCTTCACCGTCCACAAAGCTGCTAGAGAGAGTGAGAGTGGTAGAAAGTGTCTCCCACTCCTTGAATCTGTAGCTGCTGACTGGATGGGATGTGACACACAGTGGACAGCACCTTGATATGCATTGTGTATTTTGTTCATTACAAACAGTCAGGGCCAAGGTACAGATCCTAAAGCCCTAAAAACAAAAACAGCTTTTTTTTATATTTACTGGTATTTTGAGTAGTCGAGGGTCTGATTTAGTGTCTGATTTTTGTACCAAAGTGTGTTTTCAAGGTGATCCAGGCACATAATGTAACTGTTCGCCCACAAAGTAGTAGATGCAGGTTGACCGTGTGAGTGTGTACAGACGTTTGAGTGTTTGAGCTGCAAGTCACTGACTTTAAAAAGACATTGTTTGTGCTTAGTGTATGAAAAAAATAATATATTTATTAAATGACTGCTGTATGATATGTTGTCGCTGTATCGACCCTGTCTGCTTGTCCTTTCTACAACGTGAATTACTAAACCTGCTGCTACCACTAACCACTCAGGACCTATGCAGGCTGTAGAAGTTCATTATGTTTTGTTTTTTTTAGCCTAATTTAAGAGTACAAGTCAGGTTGTAGCTGTTAAACAGAAAGCAGTAGCAGTCACAAAAGGGAAATGTACTTTGCAGGCAGGGTTTAATGAATAATTCTGCACTTAATGAAATATCCGAGTACAAATTACAATATAAGCATATATGCCGATGATATGTTACTTTTCCTATGGATTTGATAGTTGCTGGTGAACAAAGTTGTCCAACAAAATTGAATACTGTATATTATGTACACTTTTTTTTATCACTGCGTTCCCTCTTAAAGTTAACAGATCTAGTGTTGTTCCTTTTTTTTTTTTTTTTACATCTTCTGTGACGATGAAGCTACATGAATACGAGTGTTATTTTTCAGCTGTGTTGTTTTCTACATACAAATCTTGTACATTGTATTGACTGCGCATTAACTGCTGTGCTGCTGTATGTAAACACCGGATGCCTCCTTTGGTCTCAACAGAGCAAAGCAAAAAAGATTGTTATTTAAAAAAAAAAAGTATTTATTAACAACACTTTGGTTTGGATGTTGTGTTCATTAGATGTCATTAGCTAGATAACAGAAGTGTTGCGTCAGCTCACTGCTCACCCTCTAACACGCCAGACTCTGAAGTTATGCAATGAAATGACATATTAGTGAGTGTTATGAAATTAATCAGTATCCAGGCTCGAACATGCTGCCAAATATGAGTCCCTCCTTCCACTCCCTTTTCCATTCTCTGACCTTTTAGGCTTAGATTTAAATTACCCTTCAAAGACAATGTGGTTTATTGAGCAAACAGAAGCCCAGACAGTATATTTATCAAGAGTTTATGGGGTATTTTCTTTTCAAATACCAAGAACAGAATCAATCTAAAGTGTTCTATCAGTGAGCAAAGCATTAAAAAGTCTTTTTTACCTAGAAAAAATGGAAACTCTGGTTATCACTGTTTGAATAATTGTCACACATCACCAAGCTTTACATATTTGCTTGTAAGAAACACCTCAAGAGAGAAAGAAAGGTAATAGTTTATGATTTTCCAACAGCACATTATGTTTGTTCATGTTGTGGACTGAAGTTTTTACTTATTGGTTTTGTGTGTTTTATGTGAGGATAAAAACTTCACACTGTTAAAGGGACGCAGGCGTCACTGTGTGGTCATAGTGTATGTGTTGTCTTTGTAGTGGAAGCTGTCCCAATGCTAGTCTAGACTAGATATCTACTGAGCACTGAGTTTCTACTCATATGTATTCTATAATGTGCCTATTTCACCTACCGGAGGCTGTTTATTTCTTCATTAGCTGCTCGACTCCCGCAGCGTCATAGCCTGAATGAATAAACTGTAGGATGTCAGGTACAACTGCACTGCTACAACCACTGTGTACTTCCATCTTTGTGATCTGTCAAGTTTTGTTTTTGATACTTTGTTAATTAAAGAAATGTGCAAATGATCCTCTCTGGTTTTTGGAAATCATATCTGGAATACATGTTTAATAAATAATGGTTAGAGTGAATTAAAGCATATGCTATGATCTTAGAAATATTGCAGTAACAGTGAGTGCAGGTTATTTTGTATACCTGTACAGTCTAATACAGTATTTCATTAATAATCTTCATTTTCCAACGTCGGTGAAGAAATTTGAACTTGCCGGGCATTTCCAAGGCTGCAATTTTGCCACAGATTGCATGTAAATGTTCTTATCTTTGAAGCTAGTTCCCATCCACGTCACATATTCCTACTCTAATAACAATAAAGCAACAATAATTTATCATCACCCTCAGCTGCTAAGTTTTACTTATAGAAGTACACATATGAAGGTTCTGTAACAACACTGATAATTCTCATCACTAATACATAAGCAAAACTGTGTGTAGAGTTATGGATGAAAATCAGGAAAACAACAGTTTCCTCAATGTAGACACTCATTTTTTTAAAAGCAGACATTCAATTCAATTCAATTTATTTGTATAGTCCAATATCACAACACAGTTGTCTCACAGTGCTTTACAGAGCTCATTGAATTGATAAACAAACAAGAAATGTTGTAAGTAAACAGTCTAATAAAGAGTCCAGCAG
>OMNN01027721.1:15819-27982 GCA_900302755.1 Chromis chromis
CACACATTTAAATCCAGCTATTCAGATACAGAACTACAAACATGGCCGCCTTGTTTCCAGGGCTGTCAGAGTCATGAGATTCTAGATGACAATTACCATACAAATAATTACAATTAATGGTCAGAATTGTCAATTTCTTTAATTGAGAGTATTAGTGCACTTTTCTTTTCACTGTGGTGTTTGATTTTGCAACTAAATCAATTACGTTATTGTCAACAGATGCTAATCGAAATGTAGTCAGTTGAAAATTAAAAGTTAAATGCCTTTAAACAGTTACTTATTCACTTGAACTGATATGTAAATAGCCGAATCTGTTCAATTTTTTAGCTTTAAGAGAACGCAGCAGACTGATAAGACCCTTAATTTAATTTGTGGACAATGTGGGAAGTGAAGAACAGTCAGTGCGGTCATGTTTGTAGTTCTATTAAAGCTCAGTAGCCAGAGTCTAATGCTAGTTAGTTAAAGATGTTCTCAGACAGTAAATTCCTCTGAGATGAGATGCAAACTGCTCCAGAATATTGGATAATGAATGAAACCACCAATAAAAGCATATTGTACACGAGAACAGATTTTTGCAGATTTTATTGAACAGATGGACAAACAGAACAATTTAGGTCACATGGTTCATCTGCGGTTAGTTAGATTCAGAAAGTTTGCCACCAAACTTTATATTGCTCACATTTAAAATAATTTATGTACAAACTCAACCAGCAAAAAAAAAAGAAAGAAAGAAAATGTTTTCTTTGGCTCATCTGCCAAAAAACAGCCATGAAATAGTTTAAAAGGAACTCAGTTAGGCCTGACTTATAATCTTATATAAGACCAAATGACCAAAATCTCATGAACATAAAGTGACTTTCAACACTAGATGAGCTCAAATGGAACAAAACTAAAATAAACATTTTTAATATGTATCCCGTAGCTGTAGGTCTTCATGCTGCTGCTGCGATTCACACACTGATTTTGTTGAATTAACAGAAACGGCATCTTTCAGTCAGACATTCAAGATGAACTGGAAGTTTAACAGCAAACCAAAGAGCACACATCATACTGGTGTGTGTTGTTGTTGCTCTTATTCACTTCCACACCTTGACGATGCCGTCTCTGGACGAGGTGACGATGAAGCCCTGCGTGGTCTGGAAGGTGGCGATGTCAGTGATGATGTCGTGGTGTCCTACAGGAAGAGATTCTGGGCCGCGGCGAGGAGAATCCTCCACCACACCACTCTTCTGTTTACTGTGAATCTCCTGCAGACACACAAAGTTCAGTTCAGATGGAAAACTGGCTACTGTGTGCGTTTGTGTGCGTCTGTGTGTGTATACCTGGTTAAGGTGCGTGTATGCAAAACCTATTTACTGTGTGTACACCTGTGCATTGTGTGAGTGTGCCTGTGTGTATATATTTGTACAGTGCGAGTTTAAATGTGTGTTTATACCTGCACAGTGTGAGAGTACCTGAGTTTGTTTATACCTATGTGTGTATAACTGTACTGTCTGTGTGTGTATACCCACCTGTACGACCTCAGTTCCTTCTATGATCTTGCGGCTGTACAGGACGGATGGACAGTGCAGCGAGTCGTTGGCTCCTCCTGCTACGATGTACGACCTCTCTGGATAGGCCAGATCCCAGAACCTGAACACAGCCAATCAGACGCCGCTTTAAAACCACATATTCAGACTCATGACTCAGTGTCTGCTGCCTCTGCAAGTTTGTTTTAGTTTCCAATAATTCACATTCAGCTGCTGTGATTCCCCCTCATCTGTTTTTATTTGAGTGTCTGGGGAGGATTTCTCCTGAATTTCACAGAGCTGCAGATGTTCTGTTGTTGGCGTCTGCTTCTGTCCTCAGAGGTAATTTACTGACAGGAGGCTCAGACCAGAACCCTCTCCTGTTTTATATTATTTAAATCATTTTACCCTCAGTGGCTGTAGAAAAGGAGCCAAGCTGTAATGTTTGTTTAGAATCCTACCTAATCTGATTTCATGGATTAGTGCAACTACAGCCCCAAAGATCATATCTGGTTCCTCCTGTGCCTGCAGCATCACTTTCTCATTTCAAAGTGGCACTACAGGATACTTTAGTAACAGTTCCCTGAAAAAATACATATATAGACTCTATAGGTATGCCGGTGTTTTTTGGTGCCGATACCTGATGAGGAGCGACACGTTGGTTTAAAGTTTTTTTGATGATTATGGGGCTACACTCTTAAAGAAACTTAATGTATGAAATAATATCAAAACACAGCGACGGTATTCAAATTATCAGCTGATATATGCAGATCCACAGCGAATTTCAGCTTGTTTAACTTTTCAGTACGGCTGCACCATTATGTCCAAGATGATAGTCATGATTATTTGATCAATATTGAGTTTGAAATTATTATTAAACATTTGATTTAATATGCAGAAGACTTTTCAATGAGCGAAAGATTTTAAACATCAAAATTGCTGTTGCTAATGTTCATTTAATCGCATGTTGATTAGTACAGCTACAACTGTACTGTTCTGGTTTACTCAGGGCCGTTTTCAGAGAAAAGGCTGTAAAAGGGACTGGCTGATGAACATCTAACCTTTATTGATCCCCTTGGGGAAATTCCTTCTCTGCATTTGACCCATCCTATTCAAGTTAACCTCAACTATACATACTAGGAGCAGTGGGCTGCGGCGGTGCAGCACCCGGGGAGCAGTCAGGGGTTAAGGGCCTTGTTCAAGGGCCCAAAGTGGTGGTGACTGGGACAAGCGGTCACTCTCCCTTTCCCGCCTCGATCTCTTGCCAGTCCGGGGGCTTTAACCAGCGACCCACCGGTTACAAGTTTGCTTCACAAACCACTAGGCCACAACTGCCCCCTAGCATTTAAGAGTCACTTATGTCCTTTGCCGAAAAGTTCACCAGATTTACCTAAAGGCTGTAAAAATCAGTTATTGCAGGTTCGTCTTCACGTTATCAGCTGATAGTCAGTTAAACCCTCCTTGTTTCACATTTTATAAATTATTTCATTTAAATGTTACAGATCTTCTGCTTCTACACAATTGTAGAAGAAAATGATCTGCACGTTTTTAAGATTGGTTTTTAGAAGGCAGTGAGTATGTTTAGTCTTGCAGGGAGGTTTTCTGGAGATTGTGTCGTGGTTTTTCTGGTTCACACCTGATTCTCATGTCGGATCCGGCTGTCAGCAGCAGAGGATTCCCATCAGCAGGACTGCAGTAGATCCCGTTAACACTGTGAGGTGACGGCTGCAAACACAAACACACACTCAGTGCTGGACAGTAACTAACTGCATTTACTTATTAACATTTAGTTACTGTTGTAATTAGGTATTTCTACTTTGCTGTGCTGATACTTTCACCTACATAAAAAATCTGAATACCTAAGCAAAGCATGCAGACGGAGGTATTAAACTGAAACTGAGATTCACACAGCTTATAACGTTAGCAGCTACAGTCATTACTGTTCAGTTTGTCATAACAGTTTTTTTCCAAATCAAAGTTTAGGTTGAAATACATTTGTCTAACTTTATATCAGATTTGGTGTCTAGAATTGTTGAATGTTGCTGCTTCCTGCCAAATTTCCAGACACAATTTTCCGTACCTGCATCTCAGACAGTGGAGGTGCAGAACTCGCCCACAGGGTGAATTTCCGGTCTCCGGTCTCCATGTCCCACATGGACACTTCGTTGTTCCCCTGAACGGCTGCACAGACAGACGAATATTAACTTTTCATACATCATTAAACAAACACAGATTAACTTGTTTGACTCTCAGCTTCAGTCTAAACAGGTTCACTGAGGTTCAAAACATCTTTCTAACCTGCGATTACAGATGACTGGTAAAGTGGGTGCATCAGCAGGCGTCTGATTCGTGCTCTGGCAGGGTGGGAGTGGTTTGAGATGGGCAGCTGGAACCGCATGTCCCAGCAGGCCATGGTGCCGCTGCTGGTTCCTGCAGAGGAAACACAAGACATGAACTTTTACAAAACTCAAACATCTGACATCTTTTTTTTTTTTTTTTTAATGTAGATTCCAAACAGTGGATAATTTAAGAAGCTTATAAAATACAACACAAAGCCACAGATTAAGTCAGTGGTTTAGAAGATGTTTTTGATAAAAATGATAAATATCAACAGGAGGACAGCTAATGGACTACACTGGGTCGATTCGCACTGTGGAATTTCCCGTTTTTTGTTTTTTTTTCTTAAAACAAACTTTAGTTTTTTTATTGATTACCTGTGCACATATATTTATTGTGTACATTCAAGTAGATTTTTTAATTTAAAAGAAGTGCAGAGCAGATGGACTTTTGTGGCTCATTATTAATAAATGGTTGTTTACAGAAAAACAACAACCACATGGTATCAGTCGATGATGCTCTCTACATGTCGGCATCATTGACAAACCTGTCAGACATCAATAAAAACCCCACAGTGGATGTATGAATGGACACATACCCAGGCAGAGCCAGCACTGGTGCATGTCCACGGTGAAGGAGGTGATGAGTCCGAGGCGCAGGTCGTGTCGCAGCGTCCAGGCGTTGGAGTTGGAGCGAAGGTCCCAGCCGACCAGCGAGCCGTTGACGGTGGCGTATGCCAGCACCGACTGGGCGCCAGAGTTGAAGTGGTGGATGTCGACAGCACAGCCGTCCTCCTGCAGGTCCAGAGACCTGAGAGGGACACATCTGTCAACATCTGGGGCTGCATTTACTACTAACTTCTACTGGACCTCAGGTTATTCCAAAAGCAGCCAGAACCCATCAGCTCTCAGAAATGATCAGCTGATTAATCAACGGTACTTCTGTGATATCGCTAATCAAACAGCCTAAAGTTTGAACGTGCGAAAAACACCTGCTGAAAGTTGGTCGAAAAAGAGACGAAGCCACAAGCTGAAGACGAACAACCTGTCATGGTTGATATTCCAACACTAAAACTATTGATGTACAGTGACCCTAGGGTTGTTAACTGTGGATGCGTTTCTGTTACCTGGTCTGGAAGGGCTGCACTTTGGGCGACTTTGGTGGTTTATTCGCTTCGACTGCGAGCAGCTGGATGGATCCGTTATCTGAGGCCACAGCCAGGTAATGTGAGCCCTGACAGAAGGTGAGCGTCTTCACGTGACCTCCAATACGAGAGTAAGTCAACACGGACCTGCAGGGACAGAGTGAGCTGGTAATGTACCTTAACACAATGTTTTTTGTTTATTCATTCAACCTTTATTTACATAGACTGGGTGGTCCATTGAGAGCAATTATTTGACAAAAATGGATGATATAAGAAGCTTTGAAAATACAACACAGTTACAGATTAAACCAACAGAATGTTCCAACTTGGAATTTTTAACGTATTTAACAGTCTTTTAAATGATCATGTATGTTTTGGATATTTTGACAAAACTGTCAAAATACTACAAAAATGTGGATATATTTTAGATATTTTTTGAGAAAATAGTTTAATTTTTATTCGTTTTTTTATTCTTTTACATTTGATGTTTTTAAAACTTTTTCAATATATTTGATTATCTTTTATATTATATATACTTTGACATTTTCTAAACTTTGTGGATATATTTTAGATAATTTTTGATAAAAATGTTTACTGGATACAAGAATCCTGCTGCATCTTTATGGGTCTATTCTTTATGTTTCAGCATCGTGAGTTGCCTGGTGGAGCAGGAACAATCTGAAAACTGCCTCTGAACAAGCCTCATTCTGAGTGGAATTAGACTGTAAAACAGCAGAACTGGCTTTGACAGCAGATCGACAGCCTCACCTGGTGGTTGTGGTCTTTCCCTCCATCTTCTGACTGTCCCAGACTTTGACGGTGCCGTCGTTGGACGCCGTGGCGAAGATGGAGTGTTCGTCTGACACCCGGATGCGGTTCACCGCAGCTTTGTGTTCGTGGAGGTGAGCGACCAGCAGACCTTTGGGATGCCACCCTGAAACAACACAGCTCTGTGAGGCCACGTTCAACTGATGCGGCAGTTACAGCGCCCCCTGTCTGTAGTGTAATGTGGCTGCAGAGTGTTACCAGGTGGAGGTGGTCGGCTCTCCCACTCGGCACTCTCCATCATGTGCTTGGCCATGCGCTCGGCGCTGCACTGCTCCCTCTTCTGCTGCACCAACTGCTGCAGCTCCGCCTTGCAGGTGTTGATGCGTCGCTGGTAGGCCGGACCGCTCGCCACCGACTGTAACACAGGAACCGCTGGAGCTACAGCGCTCTTCCTGATCTGACTCGCTGGCCCATCAGCGGCCTGTAAACAGATTCAAATTAGATTTTACTGACTCAGGGTGATACTTCATGTCACAACACCCAGTTAAAACCCTGATTATTTCACACAAACTGGGCTGGACAGGTTTGGGGACGTTGGGATTCAGTTTTAGGTGCTACTAAGGTTCAGTGTACAGGATTTGGGGAGGCCTATTCGCAAACATTGAATATAATAATCAGAATTATATATTTATTACTGTGTAATGACCTAAAAGTAAAAATGATTGTGTTTTTGTCACCTTAAAATGAATAATTTCTATCTACAGAGGGAACAATGTACCATCATCGTTTCACAGTAGCCCAGAAAAGAGAAACCAAACAATGACTCTAAAGAGGGACTTTGTGTTTTGGTGACCACTGTAGAAAGATGAGCGTGATGCGAGTGGTATTAAGTTCATTGTTCATGTGTAACCTCACCACCACACACCACTAAATTCCACAGACCAAATCTTTAGAGAGAATAAAAACAGTACATTGTGTGATTGCAGTTTCTCAAATGTGAATATTTTTTTGTTTCTTTCCTCTCCTATGACAACTGAATTGAGAAAATAATCTACGTAAAAATCTGCAATGGAAAAAACATAATTGGGTTTCTTATTTTCATTTTTTATTTCAGTTTTAACTTTGAGACTGTCTTAGTTTAGTACATTAGCATGGTAACATAACTAAATCCTAAGATTCCATGATTAATTGTCAAACACAATTTAAAACGTCTTTTTCTGTTCATTTTATACGTCTAGAAGTTTTCAATTTGTGGTACTTGTGCTTTTTGTTGTTTCAAATCTAACAAATCTCCCAGTTACTGTTGTCTGTGATGTTAATGTCAACAGATGCTCATTAAGATGTAGTTGGTTGAAGATTAGAAGCTAAGCAGTTTGAAACAAACCGTTGGTGCTGTTTAACCACAACAGAAGAAGAACGAAGATAAAAAGTGAGTAAATGCAGCTGTTTTATACAGATGAATGGAAATGGTTCTTGTCCTCAATTTCCTGGTACGCTTATTAATAGCTGTGGTATTAAATATTTTAGGTTTTGGACTGACTGAGTGCTGACTGCAAGCAGAAGATGTTTAACAGGTCTGACAAAAATAAACCAAACCAGAGCCAACAAAGTAAACAATCAAACTGAAGTCATAATGAAACTGCATTACTTATAAAATGCTGATGTGGGCCCACTCAGAGTCTCAAGAGTGGAAATCTGGCCCACATTCAGATTACAGTTCAATCTCTGATGTGACTGTTTAGACGTTCAGTGTGGCAGCTAATGAGAAACACATGTTTCTATGCAACAACAGCACAAACACGTTGTGCTAATGAGAGAAAGACACTGACAGCTTGTTTAATGAGGAGGAGACGAAGAGACAAACATCTAACTGCTGCCAGCAAATAAACATCATATCCAAAGGGCAGACATTGAACTACAATCAGATATTTTACTAATTGAGACCAAATTCACTCTAAAACTTAAGTTTGTATTCATTAAAGTTCAGAGAATCACAGATCACATTAGCCAAGAACTCGATCAGGTTCAGTCTAGTCATTGTTTACTATTGAAAAAGTCTTTGCATTATGTTACCATACTCTAGTGTGAAATCTTCAGAGTCCTCAATTTCATGTTAGTTGCTACTAACAACAAAAAAAAAAAAAACGGCACATAAACGAGGACAAAACTGAAGGACACTGGCTGAAACTGAAACTAACAAAACCGAAGCAGCAGGAACCCTTTTTAAACTAATGTTCATTTAATGTGGATTATTTTCTGGATGAATCAATCAGCTGTTTGAAATGTTGAAAAATGTGGATCAATGTTTCCTAAAATGTCGTGTTTTGTCCAAACCATAAAATATTCACATTTAAGAAGCTGCAACCACAGAATTTAGACTTATTATTAAAATTTGCTACCAAAGCAGGTTTTGGACTTGTATCTTGTGAACACATTTTGGGTGAAATGTTCTGTGAGAAAACAGTACAGGTGTGAATCAGTTTCTGGTTTAACAGGCTGCAGACAAACACCAGTAAACCTGCAGCACATGCAGCATCGGGGGGTTGGCGTTACCGTGACGGCCTGCGAGGACGGCGGCTCCTGAGATCCAAACATGCTCTTCCACTCCTCGTTCATGGTGGAGTCCTGCTTCGTGTGCTTCCTCGCTGCAGGGGGGGAAAAAAACACAAACGGTACATGCAAACCGGATGTTAGACCTTTCTCATGCCACACAGGTCATCAATGTTCCACCACATGCTCAGCAGATGCAGCCACAACTGCTTATATTTCAAAAAAAATGCTGAAGATGTATCAGTCACAACAGGAAAGGAGAAAATAACGGTTTGAGATGTGATTACTTGCTTCCAATTAAAAAACACTATGGGTTGGGATTGTTTTGCTTTTAGTGAGATTAAAACGTGTAAAATGTCATTTCAAGAGAGAGGCTGTAGCGCTCAGCTGACTGATCAGATGAGCATATTTGCAGTGAAGAGTGGATGTGGAGGTTTGTCAGGTGTCTGCACAGCACAAAGGGAAAGTGATTAATGTGGGAGATTAGAGAGGGGAGTTTCCTCGAAGCTCTTTCAAAGTGTTCGGTTGCAGACGGCAGTAATTATCTCGGCTGACTTGCAGAGAAACATCTGGAATTGAGGGATAGTTATGACCTGGTCATGGAGATACACGGATTTGGAATTCAAAGGCTCGACTCCCACGCTGCCTCACATTTATTGGAGACGCTCTGTCGACTTTAACTGCCTCACCAAGGGAGGCTGGTGTTTGTTTACTGCAGACTGTCAAACACAGAATAAAAGCAGATTCACCCTGATGGTAACCTGAATGTTTATGATCATTACTTATCACAAGTGCTACAGCTATTATTCTCATTGGTGATTGTTTCCTGGATGAATCAGCTCTTTGGTCTCTAAAATAATAATAATCTAATCTTTATGGATCCCCTTGGGGAAATTCCTTCTCTGCATTTGACCCATCCTATTCAAAGTTAACCTTAACTATACATACTAGGAGCAGTGCCCGGGGAGCAGTTAGGGGTTAAGGGCCTTGCTCAGGGCCCACAGTGGCCACAGTGAGGATTCGATCCTCTGACCTTCTGATCAGTAGCCCAGGGGCTAAACCTGTTGTGCCACCACTACCCCAACAAATGTCAGAAAATGGTGAAAAATGTGCATCAGTGTTTCCTCAAATGTCTTGTTTTGTGGAAAGATATTCAGTTTACTGTCATAGACGAGGAAAGAACCCAGAAAATATTCACATTTAAGAAACAGCAATCACAGAATTTCGACTATTACAGAGACTATGATGTGAACTGTGAATATTCTGTTTGCTCACAGGGAGAAAAAAGTTGCAGCGCTACACCTGCCGTCACATTCAGCTGTAATCTGTGATTAGAGCTGAAATGTCTGAAAGATGCAAGTCAGAAGTGGGATTAAGGTGAACGTGATCTTCAGTTATGTTTTCTAACAGAAAGAAGTCGGGGTAAAATTAAGTTCCTGCTCATAAACAGCTGATTATGTATGATCCTGAGGTGCTTGTCTCCAGATTTTATTGAAATTTTCTGCAGATGATTATGATAATATACCAGAGACACTAATACAGTATCAACTCCAGCTAACGCTCAGAGGTCCCCAGTCACTGCTGGGAGTTCACATGTGAAGTCCCTATCTGTGAGCATGCCACAGCCCACAGTGTTGACATTAACCCCATCCCCTAGCATGTCTGCTAAATCAACACCCCTGTACCAAGAACCTTTGCCCTCCAGCGTGCCCCACCCCTCAACTAAGGCAATCGGTGATGACAACCCTGTAACGACACATCCAGTCCTTACCGTGAATGATGTCAACCCTCCAGTTGTGCAGCGAGTGCTGGTTGAACATGTCAAGAGGGCCACTGAGACCATGTCTCCCATGCAGTCTTCTCTCCGCCTCCGCCCTTTCTCAGGAAGGATCCCTCACCCTAACAGTGAATTGGACTACGATACCTGGAGAGCAAATGTAGACTTGCTGCTGACTGACCCATCCTTGTCTGACCTGCATAGGACACAAAAGATCCTGGATGGTTTGCTCCCCCCGGCTACTGATGTTATTAAACATGTTAGCTCCCAAGAATTGCCAGTAGTGTATCTCCAGCTGCTGGATTCAGTCTATGGTTCAGTAGAAGATGGAGACGAGCTGCTGGCCAAGTTCATTGCAACGCTGCAGAACAGTGATGAAAAGCCTTCTACCTACCTAAACCACCAACAAGTCATCTTGAGTACAGTTGTTAGAAGAAGTGGTATCGCAGGGAGTGAACAAAATCAATATCTCTTGAAGCAGTTCTGCCGTGGCTGTTGGAATAATGTCTTAATCACTGACCTTCAACTTGAACAGAAGACAAATAGACCCCCATCCTTTGCTGATCTGGTGCTACTCATTAGAGCAGAGGAAGACAAACAAGCAACAAAAGACATTCGCATGAGGAAACACCTTGGACTACATAAGCAATGTCCCACTATCCCCAAGCTACGAACTGCCATGCACCACCAGTCAGCATGTTCCTGTGACACGCATGAGGGAGAGATACCAGAGACCGAGCTGCTTAAGAAACAGCTTAATGACATACAAGCCCAAGTTTCAATCATGCAGACTAAGACCCCTACAAGACCAAATCTAAGTGCTCTGAGACCGCCGAAATCAGCACACTAAAGAACCAGATCGCTACCAGTCAAGCTCAAGTGGCTGATATGAAAACAGCATCGATTGAACCCAAGGGTAACAGTCCAGAAACAGCAGAAATAAAGACACTAAAGCAGCAGGTTGCCAAGCTACAAGCCCAAATGACTACATCTCATTCCAAAAATCAAAAGACAGTGACATCAGCCCGTTCAAGAGAGGGCTTCACGAAAGTTGAACACCAGCCTCTCAGCAAACAGGTACACGTACAGTCAGGTTTTGGAGGAGTTACAGCCAGCAGGCCTCGTCCTTGGTACTGTTTCCGCTGCAGAGAAGATAGACACCTTGCAGTCAATTGTGAGAGTGAACCAAACCCTCAGTTGGTTGAAGAAAAGAGACAACTGCTTAAAGGGAAGCAACAGCAATGGGACCGTCAAAATAACAGCACGGCTATCCAGCGGTAAAACTACTAGCAGTCCCCGTGGCAGGGCAAACAGGGACTGAGATGCAACACAAGAGTCCTAAAATAACCAAGAGAGTGGCCAGAAAGAGTTCCTATGCTGGGAAAGCATCCCAAAGCCTCCAAAGCTGATAGGGACCTCGACCTTGTGAGGTCACGATTATACTGGCCTAGGATGTCCTTAGGAGTAGAGCAGAAAATCAAGACCTGTGAACGCTGTGTGCATCGAAAGACCCCACCTGAAAGAGCAGCGCCCTTAACGAACATCAAAACCAGCAGACCATTGGAGTTGGTCTGCATGGACTTTCTTTCGTAAGAGCCTGACAGGAGTAACACAAAAGACATATTGGTGCTTACAGACCATTTCACCAAATATGCAGTCGCCATACAAACGTGGAACCAAAAGGCACAAACTAGGGATGCTCCGATCGATCACCCGCCGATCGTTATCGGCCGATATGGACCCTAAACAGGTTGATCGGTGGGCTCTCAAAGTGCCGATCAGAAAAGCCGATCGCATATAAACATATTTATACCATGGTCTGAGTGAATACTCGATTCTGATTGGCTGCAGGGTATAGACACCTATAAAAAAAAGTTCCGGTCAAATAGCCTGATGTTCTAAATTAGTTGGTAATCGTGTGTTGTGGGATGTGTCTCGCTCAAATGTGTGCAGATCAGGCAGCTCAGTGAGTGAACGTGAGTGAGTGAGTGAGTGAGTGAGTGAGTGAGTGAGTGAGTGAGTGAGTGAGTGAGTGAGTGAGTGAGTGAGTGAGTGAGTGAGTGAGTGAGTGAGTGAGTG
>OMNN01027723.1:0-27606 GCA_900302755.1 Chromis chromis
GTAGCGGCTCTACTCCGAGCTCCTCCCTGGTGACTGAGCTCCTCACCCGATCTCTAAGGGTGCGCCCAGCCACCCTGCGGAGGAAACTCATTTCAGCCGCTTGTATCCGGGATCTCGTTCTTTCGGTCATGACCCAAAGCTCATGACCATAGGTGAGAGTAGGAACGTAGATTGACTGGTAAATCGAGAGCTTCGCCTTTCGGCTTAGCTCCCTTTCCACCACAACAGACCGATACAGCGACCGCATAACTGCAGACGCTGCACCGATCCGCCTGTCAATCTCCCGCTCCATCCTCCCCTCACTCGTGAACAAGACCCCGAGATACTTAAACTCCTCCACTTGAGGCAGGGACTCTCCACCGACCCGGAGAGGGCAAGCCACCTTTTTCCGGTGATCAAGATCTGTTGTCTAATTTACGGTTTTGATTAGGTAGAAGTAAAAATGTAAATTCTGTCCTGATGATTGTTGTGGAAATCTTTGAGAATTATTGAAACAATCAGAGTGAAACTACACTCATCTTTGTGTTATTTATCAAAGTGGTGGAATGAAACCACTTTCAGAGGCCCGACAAGGACTGACCTTCAAGATTTTCTGTTTATGTTAGAGCCTCTGCACTCTTTGAAAACAACAGGCATGAGAAGGCAAGGTTCCTCAATCATAGTCTCAGTAGAAAAAAATATTTAAAAGTCAGAATAAGGTAGTGATAAATTAAAGAAACCTGTGAGAATAAGAATAAGGAGTCTTGTATTTGAAAATTCTGCTACGTGCATCTTATTCATGGAACCTAAGGATGTTCATTTTGGCTTTACAGTGTTGCAGCTGTTATAAGGTTTAATGTTTAAACAGGGCTTCTGGGTAAAAAGCTGCATCCTAAATGCTGTTTTTTTTCTTTGGAAACTGTCCTGATCTTCATAGTTATGACAAGAATGCCTCCAGTCCTTTTTACATGATAAAAATATGTTCAAAGTGGATAATTGACCCTTTCTTCAGACACAAAGGAATTCCAGTGATGCACAGGAGGACTCAGAGACCAATCCTCACCTGATGCTTATCGCTCAGGTGCGCCTCCAAGTCGCTCAGCCGAATGCAGTCGAAGTAGCACAGACGACACCTGTAGGGTTTGACGTCATCGTGCCTCATCATGTGCAAACGCAGGTTTTCGGCGCTGCCACTTGTGAAGGTGCATTTGTGACAGCGGAAGACGATGCCTTGAAGGTAACGTGACAGTTTGGAGCGACGCACCTCTATTGGCACAACACGTTCCTCTGAAAACAAGAAAAGAAACAAAAAGAGTGAACGTAACTTCATGTAAGAGGTATAAGGGGATGGTAACTCTGAATTATGTCGAGCATCTAACCCACCACGATGCAAGACGATGTGATCGATCATGTTGTCCTTGTTCGTGGTCTGATAGAGGCAGAAAGGGCAGCGCAGGTCCTTCTGATGAGTAGGTTCTGACTGGCGGGTAGAGTGACCTGCTTCTATGTGCAGCTCCAGAGTTTTCCTGATGAAGGCAGAAGAAATTAGAGACAAGAATTTAACATGCGACAAGTGTTGGAAGCAACTTTTGATGTTACACATGACAGGTTAATGACAAATTCAGACAAACATACAAACTCTGTGGACTTATTCTATGCGTCTCCAATGCACAACTGGTGATCTGTAAATTCATTCCCTGTTCTGATATGAATCAATTCTTGAATAAGAAACCTGTAAACAATTTCTGTTCACCTTTGTTTATATAATGAAAATAATTATTGAATATCTGTTCGTTATCATGATTTGAAAGTCTGAACTCGTGTTTATGCTCAAAATTAGGCCACCGATTCATATTTTATGCAGTTTTTTTATATTGCAATGATAATGAAAATGCGATTTATCAGTCACCACTGCTCAGAACAGTAGTGCCATTAAAAAAAATTTACAATTAAAGAGAATGTTTGGCTTTTTACTAAAGATATAAAAATGCACTTTGTTGCATCTGATTTGGAAAACTTAGATGACTCTGCACACATATCAGCCATAACAAGGAGCATTTTAGATATTAAAACACATGAACAGAACAAAGATGGGTTTTAGCAGCATTTCATGGTGCTACAGAAAGAAACCAGATTTTCTGACTAGGGGTGGGAATCACTGGGTACCTCACGATACGCGATACACAATACATGGCTCACGATGCCGATAATCACACGATACAGAGATACTGCAATAATCGATATTGCAAGACGATACATCACGACATCTATAACTGAAAAATACAATGTTCGTGGTGTTGCCTGTGTACTTTACTTTTGCGAGGCAGTTCTTGCATATGGCATAGTCTTTGTCCAGCATGTTCCCTCCATGTTGCCAAAGCCCAAATGGGTCCACCCTTTGGACTTAAACGTGGATGGGGCGTCTCTTATGGTAGCGTTGCTGTCCTCCATTATACCTGTACAAACTCTTCTTCGGCCAATTCATTTCCGCTCAAGTCTCCCTCATTCATGTGATAAACGCCACCGTATGGAGTCATTAAGTAGTGACGCTGGGGAAATGGCAGCTGGCAGGGGGATCTGGCAGGGTTTAGAGCGCCTTATTATATAAAAAGTATCGATATTTGGCGCCAGCGTATCGATACTCATATCGCACGAGGAGGGACAACGATATATCGCTGTATCGATATTTTGTCCCCCCCTATTTCTGAGTGGATTGTTTGGACTGTATCTGTTTCCCAGGATACCATTTGTGTGCATGCCCTTGTTTCTAAATGTTTAGTAATAAAAGCCAACTATTTGTCTGATGAAGGTCAAACATCGAAATGTTGCGCTAAAAAAAAAAATTGTCTTTGAGAGTTAGACTGTGTGCGGGAGTATGACTGAAGCTTCTGGATACGTTCGTCCCTGTAGTGGCACATATTTACTGTAAAAGTTGTAAACTACGTGAATGCTATTGATCCAACAAGCAACTGATTTATGGCAACACACTGAATAAAAAAAAACAGATAAATATAATAAAAATAATAAACAGAAATATTTTCTTTTTGAATAAAGAAAACTCCTCAGTGAGGCTGCAGCCTACCTTAAACCAGTGATAAAGTTGCAGTCTTTACACTTAAAGAACTTCTTTCCATGCCGGTTTGTGTAGTGCCGTCGCATACTAGACAGATGTCCAGTGTTGAAATTGCAGCTCTCACAGTAGAACATACTGTTCTCGGGTAGCTTTGATTCGTGCACACTGGCTTTAGATCTGGCGCTACTCTGTGCCATCAAGTTGTAGTGGTTCAACTGCCGCTGCACATCTGGAGGCTCCAAGTACATTGATTCTGTCCAAGTACAAGGAAGCACATTCAGTCAGTATACACTACACAGTATATTAGACTTTTTAAAAGCCAGAGGAGATGGACTTGCCTTCAGCCAGTTCAGCTTCTTCATCAAATTCAGGGAAACCCTCTGATGAATAAGAAGGCTCCTTGTCGGTCCCCTGAGCGTTCTCTTCGTCTTCGCAGTGAGCCTCAGCTGGATCCGCAATAACATCTGGATATTCAGCAGGTGGAACATGGAATCAAAGATAGAACAACCTCTCATGAAATCACATCAGTGGGATGTTCATTGTACTTTCTACATTCTATGGTAACTTCCTAAATTTGGCTGCAACATTTTTAATTTTTAGAGCAGATAATAAACTCAAAACCCACCCAGATTACTTCAACAGAGCAGCCAACACAACCTCTCTTTCTTGTATTAATAATTTGACTAATTCTTAAAAATCAAACATGTCAACAAGTCCAAGAAGAGACATTCAGTAGATTGTGTTACCATGACACAACTGGCAATTGATATTAATTATATGAGGATTTCTCACCTTGATGTTTTTTCATAAAATGGCTCCTCCACAGGCCCATGACGGTTGTCCGATAGGAACACAAACCACACCGGAAAGGCTTCACAGTTCCAGATTTGTGGATGACAAATTTGTTAATGCTGGTGAGAAAGTGAGGGGGGAAAAAAAATAAATTAGCTAACCAATAACCACAAAAAATACAGACAAATTAAGACAAATAGAGAGCTCTCATATATATCCAAGTCCAAATTTAGCCAATATAAATACTGTTTTAATTTAGTTTTTTGTACATGACCAAATTGTAATAGTTTGTACAGTAAAGGACAGTTATACAGAGGTTTTTTTCTGGCTCAGAAAGTGCCTTTGGGGGGTAAATATGTACAATAGTGAGCATGATTAATTCATGTAGAGTAAAGGATATGAGTCTATGTGGATGGCAGTATACACAAGTGGGCTAACCCACATTTTGCTGTTTTGTAATAAAGGTGTAAAATGGATCTTTGTGTTAGCATTAAATGATTTAATCATTTTGTGACCAACTTGTGCATACTGCCATCCATGTTACCTTATTTGACTGCAATCTGTGCATTCACCCGTTATTTCTGACCATTTGATGAACAAAAATATGCATTATGTTTAAGAAAATGAAACCACTGTTGATAAAACTCCCTAAAAATAGTTTAATATTCTGAGTTCTTAACATTTTGGAGCAGGCTAATATCTCGCTTGAGCTAAAAACTCCTCTATGCAGGAGAAACTCTGTCATTGCAAAGATGACTCATCTGTAATTGGCAGCAAAGACTTAGAGACCAAAATGAACAAAATAATCAAAGCCTCTTCTTACTTGCTCTTTAGCGCTGAGGTGGACGGTTTGTTCAGTTTCTTGATAGCTGCCAGGGCTGCGTGGCTGCGCACATGTGAACGCAAACCTTTCTTTGACATAAAGGTCCGGCCACACTGTTCACAAGCGTGTTTGTCTTCTGTTGACTCCAGCTCCGGCTGCTCTACATCTGGGAGTTTTGAAGGTGACAGCAGAGGAGTCGTTGGCAAAGTGAAGGTCTCCACTGGCGTCACGTTCCACTGGATGGGCTCCTCCACAGTCTCCAAAGTGGGAGGTTCATCTGGCTTGCTGGGCTGAAAAACACAGTAAACTTGATCAAATTCAACTGAATGTAGCTCATCAATGTGGCAAAAGATTTTTAAAAAGTGTATAATGAGCATTCTGGGAGAGTCAACTTACTTGGACGGATTTGAGCTCCAGTTTTGGAGTGATGAGAAGCGACATCTTTCTCCTTGCTGCCTTTGTCTTCTCTTTCCCCCCTAAAATGTGACGATCCAGATGAGGGCAGAGCTTCCTAATTCCAAATAATACCTTTGGGCAGTGGGAGCATCTGTAGATCCCTGTGGTTTTCATGTTTTTTGATCCAGGTGATAACACAGTAAAGTCCAATTTGCAATCCAAGCGATGAAAAGTATTGTAGTGGTCAATAAGCAACTGAGGCGAGTCAAACATTAAGTCCAGGCACTGCTTACATTTGACAGTTGCACTTTCCTCAGGTTCAGCAGACTCAGGCAGGTCGCCGGGCATCTTGCGTTTACGTATGTTATACTTCTCCATCAGCCTGTATGTGGTAGTTGCATCCAGTTTGTGAGTCTTTCTTAAATGACAATACAGGTACTTTCGACACGATCCTGCATAGGAACACATGCGGCACTTGTACAAATGTGCTTTGTTCTGTGCTGCCGGTGAGTTTGACTGACATGTCTCGGGAGTGTCATCCTGGGGACCGTCTTCAATTTCTGTGATGTTGACTTCTGGTGTTTCTTGTTTTAAAGAATTAGTCTCTGATACTGAAGCCTGAGAACCGTAATCAGGTTGGTTTTCAGTTTCAGCTGAAGGCTCAAAAACCACCTTCCTATCATGGTCCCTCAGGCAGTGGATCCTCAATTTTCCCAATGATACATGAATTTGTGGGCATTTTTTACACATGTACCCTCTGTGATTGGAACCTTTTCCAATTGTGCACTTGACCAAATTGGTTAAATATATTTCAGTCGTTTCAAGCTCATCTGCTCTGGCTACCACATCTGGATGCTTCATTTGGCAGTGGGTCAGAGTTCCATGGTAGCTCCCGTTCACGTACGGACAGCTTGGACATTTGAAGGCTAAAATTTTGTCTTCCTCTGTTGTTGCGCTTGATTTTGGCGGCTCAGGGGTGTTTTGCGGTTGCTGAGTTGATGTGTGTTCAGGAGATGTTGGCGCTGGCTTCTCAAAACCCTGCTTGTACATTGGTATGTAGTATTTTAAGTAGGCTTCCCTTCCGTGTTTCTTAGCATAATGCCCTGCAAGACGTTTTGTCATGAAATAGATTTTGGAACACAGGACGCACTTGTATACACGATCCCTTGAAACGGCATTCTTGTGGTGAACACGCAAGTGTCGACGGAGCTCCATTTTTGTTCTGCACGTATAAGAACACTGCTGGCATCTATTCATGGCATTTATTTTCTTACTTAAAAAGGAAGCCTTTGATACAGATCCCTGAGTGCTGTAGTCCTTTGATATTGTTTTACTACTTGCAGCTGATGGTTTGAGCGGGCTTTCTACATTGCTTGCCATACTGTAATTGTGGTCCTTCTCACAGTGCTTGCTGAGTTTGTTCAGCGTTGCACAGAGTAGTGGGCAGGTTTCGCACATGTGCCCTCTAAATCGCACGACGTCACCAGGACCATTATTTTTCGAGCATTCGTCCCAGTTTTGTACGAATGACGAGTCCACGTGAAGACTCTCTGCCCTGGATGGGAGGGTTGGATGCTTCATCTGGCAGTGAGTGAGAACTCCTTGATAAATGGTGTTGACGTAGGTACAATGTGGACACTTAAAGACGTGCACGCGTGTTTGGATTTGCACTGGTGGTTTTGGCTTTTCTTCGGAAGCTTTAAGTTCAGCTTCGTGGTGTTTCATTCCACAGTGAACGCTAAGACCATGCTGGGTATTAAAACTGACAGAGCAGTAAGGGCACTTGAACACTGCTTCATCAGATGACTTGTCAAATTCAAGAGGCACTTGGTAGGAGTCAAATAACTCATGGTCTTCCTTCTGGCTGCTTTCACTTGTCTTTGTGCTGTTCGGAAGATCCAAGTGGTCTTCTTTTGCAGACAAAGAGTGAACAGCGTCGTAATGGCGTGCAACACTCAACATTGAGCTACCTTTAAAAGAGCATGCCCTGCACGAATACGTCTCAGTTTCCTTTTGCCCAGATCTTTGGGATGTCAAGTTGCCATCATGACCATCACCAACTCTTACGCCATCAGTGTAATTGTGTTTCGGCTTCTTCCTCTTCGGAGGATCTGCATTGGGACCGACATATAACCGTTGACTTATGTGCCTAAAGCTTGTCTTAGAACTTGGGTGTTTTTCCTGGTAGTGATCATAGACTGCCTCTGCGTTCTCGTGAGAGAAAACGCAAAACTCACAGTGATAGCCCGACTGCAATACTCCTTGTTTAAAGCACACTCTTAAAACTTCTGTGACTGAGCGTATTGTCTGGTGTGCCTTCCTTATATGCCTCTTCAAAAGATACACATACGGCGAATTGAATGTGCATCTATAGCACTGAAGGGTCCTCTCTCCCTGTGCGGCTTCCACTGGGGGTGTTGCTGAAACTGAGAAAGGTTTGGCAAACTCCTTTGTTTTTTTCGGATTATTTTCCAATTTCCCTGGCGGTTCCTGACTGACTTTTTGCTTTAATTTTCGGTGTGATTTCTGTGTCTGTCTGAGAACCATAGAAGTATACTGTTGGATTTGTGTGGCCTTTTTCTCAAAACCACGATGTGTTTTGGAGTAATGGCGCATCACTTCTTTTACAGTACCATGTCTATAGTTGCAGAAGTGGCAGAAGAACATATGTTTGTCACCAGTGTTCATGAGAGGAAGAGGTAGGCCAGTATGAAAGGAGAACTCTTTAGCAGTAGACTTTGACTTTTGAATTTCATCACGAACTAAAGCCGTATATTTAACAACTGATTCACGGTTGGTGTTAATGCGTTGGTGAGTTTTGGCTTGATGGTTAATTACTCCTTTTAGAGTTGGATTTGCAAAGTTGCACTTCTGGCAGTAAAACAAGTTTTCTGCACATGCATAAGGATTAAATAGTGCCACAGAAGCAGCCGTTTCATCCTCCTCATGATGCTGAACTTCTGTTTCACTGCATGCCTCAACTTTTATGGTGGTTTTAGAATCAGAGGATGGAGTACTTTTTGAGGCTTCCATTTCAAGTTTCGTTTTCTGCACCTCAGCACTGTACCATACAATATCATCAGTACCTATTGGTGCATCCATAGAATGTTTGGCATTATGATGACCAACAACACTTCTGACACTGGTACTTTTATAACTGCAAAACCGGCAGTAAAATACTTTAACCGCCGAACTGGATGACGAGCTGTCCATTCCGGCACACAGTTCCCTGTCATATTTGGTACAAGACTTCTTTCTTTTGCTTCTGTCCTTCACAGGTTCCACTTTCTTAGTGTCGGAAAACTCTAACTTATTCTCAGATGCTTCTGCTTTCTGTTCAGGGTTTTCCAAAAGTGACGAAGTTTCCTCTTGCTGTGACACCTCAGCTTTGTCTTTTGAAGAGTCTGAGATGTTCTTTAGAGGTGCACAGTCTTCTACTGCTGTCCCAGAATTTTGAGACTTCTCAGGCGTCATCTCTGACATGACACAAGCTGACTGTTTGATTTTGTTGAGCGTGATTTCTTCATCTGGGTGGCTTTTTTGGTAGTGAACATGCATGACAACAACAGACTTGTGACTAAACTTACAGTTGTTGCATTTGTACAAGGCCATGTCTGTTCCTTTGGAGGTGGGGTGTTGGGGTGAGGTTGCATTTTTGTCTTGCGTACACGTCAGATTGGGTCTCTCAGGAGATTTCTCTCTTGATCTTTCTGAACTGGCCGGTTTTTCACAAGTATTACGCAAAGATGGTTCCTCCTGTCCTTCAGTCAAAGAATATCGGCAGTAGAACAAAGAACTGTCCACTTTATGTGCAGGGTGCTTTGCCTTGTAATGCTCTCTCAAGACCCTCCCTGCGTTGGTGGTAAATGGACACACAAAGCATTTGAAAACCATATTGAGCTGACGTGCTTTCATCATGAATACATCTGGGGCATCTGGATGATTTTCCATGTAGTGCCACTTGAGGTCAGCTGTGCTTAAAAACTTAACTGGACACTCCAGGCAACGAAAGGTTGCACTCAGATCATAAGCATCCTGAATGTAGACAGAATTATATCTGACATAAGGGTGGTTTTCTTGATAATGTAAAGCCAGACGTTTCATGCCCACATCACTGTAGTCACAGTGCTTACAGCAATAAACATCTGTGCTCTCTGTAGCTCCATTAACCAGATCACCCTTCTTTTCTTCTTCATCCTCACTAATATCAAATGAAAACTTATTGGTGCTTAATGCAAGTTGGTTACTTGTATGTTCTTTCTTTGGGAGCTTCTTCTCTTCTATGTCTGATTTTGCTTTTTTAGCTGGACGACTTTCTGAACTTTCATTATTGGGCCGTTTGCCAGTGTTGTTAGGAGGTGTTTCACTTAACTGTACCTTAGGTTTTGGTGGGCTCAGATCAGTCATCAAAAACTGTTCATTTCTAAAATGGTCAGACACTTTGTTGGAGATATCAATCATCGACTTTGCAGTGACTTTAAACACACCGCTACTGTTTGGGCTCGAGCTTGAGGGAGAGTCCTGCAAAATGAGGGTTCCTTTAGTGCCATCGGCCAACTTTGCAGGGGATTTCGCATTTGATCCAGACGATGATGTGAAATACTTGGTGATGGTTTGTAACGGCCTCTTGTATGTTTTCAGATCCTTTATTGAGTTAAGTTTGCATTTAGTTTGTGAGGTAGACATAACTGAGGAAATCTCTTTTTCTTCTGCGGCTTCATCATGCTGGTTTGTTGAAGTCTCAGTTATTGCAGTGTCCGGGTTTTCAGCAAGGACTTCAGTTCCTAACACGTTGGGATCTTCTGTTTTTTTCTGACACTGTGTCTCGTGTTCATTTAAAATGTCCCGACTAAAAGCTTTAAAATCACAATTCGGGCAGTTAAAATTACTTCCTGAACTGCTGGTACTGTTGTCAATGTCGGCTTTGTTAGTCTTGATGTATTTTAAACCAGCTTCTGTGAGAGCAGAATCTACATCAAAGCCATGCACCTTGTTGAGGTGCTCAAAAAGGTACACCTTGGATTTGAAGATCAGGATACAGTGACTACACTGGAACGACTTGGCCAAGGAGTCTTGAGGGACGGCTTGTTTGTTGACTTGCTTGATGCGGCAAGATGTGGAAATCTGCATTGAATCTGAGGGGTAAGTACAAAATACTGTCAAATACTTTGACTTTGATGCAATGAACTGAAAAGAACTGGACTTATCTTTTTGGTTCTTGAAGACACTTCGCCTCTCATCCAGAAGGCTGCCTCACTTCTAACTGACTAATGGGGAGCCCCAGATATATATACTCACCCCATGATCCATTAACAACCCAAGCCTTGCATATGTTGGGGTATGAATAGTTATGAAAGGGAGAAACTCAGAAGCATTTTCTCCAAACACAACATCCCCATGCACATCAGACCCAGCAACAGTCTGAGAACAAAAACTGGTACACCCTAAGGATAAAACACCCAAACATAACCTTAGCAATGTTGGATGTGCAGTCCAATGCAGTGAGGAGTGCACAGATCTATATATAACCTCCTCAAGACAAGACTCAGCAGTCCACCTGCATCTAAAGAATAAGAGACACTCATCTGAGGACAACAACATCCACATTCTGGACAGAGAAGACAGATCATTTGAGAGAGGAGTGAAGGAAGATGCCTATATTACACTGTAACAGCCATCTCTAAGCTAGTCTTTCTTAGCAAGATCATTCTGCGGATAGTCTGTTTGCATTTTATCATTCTGCTATACAGTTAAAGATGCTCTACCTTGTTTGTACTTCTTTAAACCAATCACAATTGTCTTTGGCGGGCCTAAGTGAAGGATGCGGCTTTGGTTTTCCCTCAAAACGAATGAGGTGAGAAGTGTGATTAAAATGGCTAATTCACACACAAAAATAAATAAATAGCAGGGCAGTCTTATTGCACGATCCAAATCATTGGCAAAACTTGAAATGTTCATTGAGTTAGCTGGCTAGCCTGGAGGTTTTTGTTGTTTCAAGTTGAACTTTGAAACCAGCAACACACGGATAGAAGAAGGGGAGGAAAAAACAGCCTGAAATTAGCGGCCAATGGCAGGCTTATACCCGCAGCTTATATCCAGTGAAACAGACTATCATTTCATTCTGTTAGAACATAAGAGTGTGACGGCAGTTTATTATCATTTGGCTATAGGGTAAAAAAAACACTTGTTTGTTTGCATTTCTTTAAACTAATCATAATCATAGCTAGGGGTGGGAATCACAGGGTACCTCACGATATGATACATGGCTCACGATGCCGATACTATCGATACAATCACACGATACAGCGATACTGCCATAATCACATAACGATACATCACGATATCTATATAACTGAAAAATACAAAATGCCAGTAAAAAGGTTAAGTTCAGTATTTATTTAGTTACTGCACTTTGGTGTCACTTTCACTGGATTTGACACAAATTTGGACGAACCACTGAACAAAAATGGTTCCATACTTTTGCCTTAAATGTGGATAGGGTGTCTCTTACGGTAATAATAATAATAATAATAATTTAACCTTTATTTATCCCCTTGGAGAAATTCAACTTCTGCATTTAACCCATCCTAATATACATACAAGTAGCAGGAGCAGTGGGCTGCCATGGTGCAGCACCCGGGGAGCAGTCATGGGTTAAGGGCCTTGCTCAAGGGCCCAACAGTGCCCACAGTGGGATTCGATCCCCTGACCTTCTGATCAGTAGTCAGGGGCTTTACCTGTTGTGCCACCACTTGCTGTCCTCCATTATACCTGTACAAACTCTTCTTGGGCCAATTCATTTCCGCTCAAGTCTCCTTCATTCATGTGATAAACGCCACCGTGTGGAGTCATTAAGTGGTGACGATGGGGAAATGGCAGCTGGCAGGGGAATCTGGCAGGGTTTAGAGCGCCTTATTATATTAATTATTAGTATTGATATTTGGTGCCAGCTATCGATACTCATATCGCACGAGGAGGGATGACGATATATCGCTGTATTGACATTTTGTCCCACCTCTAATCATAGCTAAGCGATGGATGCTGCTTTGGTGTTAGTGACAGCTGGAATTGTTTTCGTGCAACATTTGCATGCAGGGAGACGAGCACTGTAAACAAAATGGATAATTCACTGCTAAAATAAAACATGGCTGCATGATTCAAATCCTCAGCAAAACCTGTAATTTTCAGTGAGTTAGCCGTCTAGCCTGGAGGTCGCATAGTGAAGAAAATAGTAACGCACACGTAGCGGAAGGAGGGACAAAGCTGACTGAAATGTTGAGTAGTCTTTTCTAGACTGTCTCTAAACAGAGGACGGTGTATGACAACACTTATCAGATACTTATAATGCAGTCTTGATATCCCTCCACAGACAAGTTTCACCACCACTCACACCTCCAAGCATGTGAGTCTTGGGTTTGGTAATCGGCCATTAGACATGTGTTTGGGGGTGAAGATATAGACCTGGGACTCCCTACCAGTTATAACTGAAGAGGATGAGAGGTGAAACATCTTCAGGGACTAAACAGAGATATCTAGTTGCTTTATACTGAAGCTTTTAGGATTAAAATGATGTGGATGACTGAAAACCTACAGATGCATTGAAAATACACTTGTCAGACAACTGGATGCAATACATACCGTTTTGCATCTTGCATTCCTCTCTCACCCCAGACCTTTACACAGAATGACACAGCTGTGACACACCTAGAGGATCGAAAACATATATTATAGCATTGCTTAAGGTGCAAAACCAGCATCAAATACCCCGTCCTTGCTTTGTTACCACTGTTAAAGTTAACTGCAGCACTGATTTTTCCCCTAGGGACTTAAAAGGAGAAATGCTTTCTTATCAGGTATTAATAGAAAATCGATTGAACTGCGGTGCAAAAACGGCAGTAAAAACAACTCAACCCTCGGTGTTTAACTTACAGCCAGGCACGTTCAACAGGAAGGAGGTGTAAAACGAGACTAACTGAATAAACTGACAGTCAAAATAAGAAGTGGACGGCTGTAAGTCGATAACACGAGCAGCGCACACAGATTGTTTACTCACGCATGCAGGCAAACTCGGGATGAGGCTTATTAGGCAATGTTTTGAATCGCTGGTATTGATAGCATAAAGGGACCACACATTTCCGCCATTTTTCCCGCGAGTACTACTCTGTGAGGCTTCTCCTTCCGTCCGACTGCAAACATCGCCGGGCTGCAGCCGGACTTCTGTTCCGTCCATAGTCACACACCTTCAAAATAAAACCGATCAACACTCGAGGTAACCTAAAGATACCCATGTGGGTGACAGTCAATTTTTATTGTGTTTGTGTGTCTTTAACAAGGTCTGGAAGCTTTGAGAATATGAAGATGCTTACTACTGCCATTCCTCTAGTCGTCCGTCAACTAGATAAGAATTTTACTCAGCTGCTGTATGCCATCTGGTTAACCATTAGTCCATCCATCCATCCATTATCTATATACCGCTTAATCCTCTGTAGGGTCAAGGGGGAGCTGGAGCCTATCCCAGCCGATTCAGGGCAAAGGCGGGGCACACCCTGGACAGGTCGCCAGTTTATCGCAGGGCTACACATAGAGACAGACAACGAAGTACACTCACTTTCACACCTATAGACAATTTAGAATCACCGATTAACCTCAGCATGTCTTTGGACTGTTGGAAGAAGCCGGAAAGAACCCATGCATGCACAGGGAGAACATGCAAACTCCACACAGAAAGATCCCAGACCCAGACGCAAACGAGCCACTGCCTTAACCATTAGTCATCTAGCTCAAACTTGATATAATCTTGCCCGCTGCTTCAAGGGTAAACCGTTCAGAAAGTGTGGCAGCCTCCTAGTCCACCAGGTTTGTCTACTTTCTAGAGCTACTTCTGCTAACTCTTAATGCTCAACCACAAGCAAAGCACACCAGATGTTCTGCTGTTGGCTGCAAGAGTGAACATAAGACTCTACATGTCTATCCTTGTAGTTTCAATCGTAGCATCTGGACTTGCTTGAGTTAGCTCGAAGACGTTTCACCTCTCATCCAAGAGGCTTCATCAGTTCTAAACTGACTGGTTTGAAGTGTTGTGGAAAAAATATCGTTAATAACTACAATAAAACAAACTCTATGAATCCAAAGTTGTCTTTATGGTGTTTTATTCAAAGCCTTGAAGACACACGTCACGCATCTGACAAGCATTTGTGGAGGTGTGCAAAGAGAGTAGAAGAGACAAGCTAATTATATACAGTGAGCGTTATCTCGGTATGTATTTCCTCTCCTGCTGCACTATCGAGAGAAAAAGCACCTGCGTGGACCAACAACTCTCTCTCAAGGGCAGAAAGCAGAATTGTCTAAAAAAGGCAAACAGTTAATTATTTTGTGTCTTTGGCAGAAACGTTACGTCCAGGCCGTTCTCAACTTTCTCTCAAGGCCTCTGCAAATTGGATAGATTAGTACTTTAACAGAACACACACAGATACATAGGTCACAGCAATAGATTTCTATTATGCATTTTAAGAAATTATTAGCTTTTATAATTTTCCATAACAACTGCTTCTACAGACATTTGTTCCGGTGAAATTAACTCTTAATGCTTCAGCATACCAAGACATTTTGGACAATTTCATTCTCCCAACTTTGTGAGAACAGTTTGGGGATGGCCCCTTCCTGTTCCAACATGACTGTGCACTGAAGAATGGTCAAAAATTCCCATAAACACACTCCTAAACCTTGTGGAAAGCTTTCCCAGAAGAGTTGAGGCTGTTATAGCTTCAAAGGATTGGCCAACTCCATATTAAACCCTACGGATTAAGATGTCATTAAAGTTCATGTGCGTGTAAAGGCAGACGTCCCAATACTTTTGGCAATATAGTGTACAAACATACAGCTGTGACGTGATATTTTATTCAGGATTTCCGACTCACCTTCATATTAACCGGGTCTCGTAGAGTCTGACCTTTGAATGACTGCAGGTACTCAATAGTTTATCTACAAGCTACAAAGCTATTTGATTGGAAAAATAATTGCCTTCGAGGCGGCTCATTAATCATTAAAACACAACCAAATGCATTATTCATCAACGCTGCATCACAGTGTACACAGCTCTGTGGATTGTAAAAAGCAGCTCTCCTTGTGTATTAAAATGTACGCAGCGTTCAGTTTGAGTTTTATTGTTTCGCACGCCGGACAGAAGGATGTTCAAAGTGTACTGCAAATTATACTGCACATGTTAATCTAGAGTTTTTCATTTAAATATGAATTCACAATCACAGGCCCAAGTAGATATGAAAGGCAAAAACGGGGTTTAGCTGCATGATTGACTGGTGATTCTCTGCTTTATTTTGAAAGAGAGCTCAACTGAACACAATCTCTTCCTACATAATTGTCTTTCAAAGTGTTATGTCGAAATAATGAAAAAGAAAAATAATGAAAAGGCTCTGCAGCTGACCTGTGGATCATGTCGTAGCCCGGTATCTGTGTAATAATAAAGGATTTGTTTGTTTCTCTAGTCTCTGCTCTACAAGAGGGTCGGCGAGGCTCAGTTCAGGTCCCACCTGGCCAATGAAATGATGATGTACCATATGAAGGTATAATCACCCCTACGCGTCTCACTCTCCCTCACACACAGAAACACGTAGTATTTACCTGCACTGTTAATATTATTTACTCCATATGATTCAGTATGTGTCCGTTGCAGGTTTCAGAGGAAGAGGTGTCCAAGCTGCTGGTGCCAGGCATCGATCCGGTGACAGAGATCCACCCGTGTTTCGCCGAGTTCACGTACACGCCGCGATCCCTGCCTGACGACACCACGCCCATGGTAAGGACAGGAAGAGGATTAAGAGGAAATGGGAAAATGTAGAGATACAAGACGAAAACACAGAATAAGAATTGATGTAACTGCTCCTGTTGTGTGTCTGCAGTGCGTCCTCAGCATGTTCGAAGACATGGGTTTCATCAACACGTACAAGATCGAGATGCACACTCTGGCCAGGTCTGACAACCGCATCGGTTCATACACTGAATATAAGAGTCTGTGTATATGTGTGTTACTGGAAGTAGTCTTCTGATTTGCTTTTACTTTTCCTCTTTTCCTCTCGCTTTTTTAAAATCTCGCTCTTCATTCTTGTCAACTACTTTACAGTATGTTGGAGTAGATGGGCTTTAAGTGCTCTTGGGGCTGAGTTATTCTCATTTTTCTAGTCTTATTACTCTTTTAAGACCCAAACTATATAAAAAGAGTTGTCTAAAACAAACTGCTCATGATGAAATCCTCAATATTATTAAATCTCAACACCAGTCTCTGTAATGACGCAGACGATACCGAGCTATATATATCTGTGTGAGCTGAAATGATTGCAGCTCTTTCAACAACTTGATTGTATGCCTCTCTGACGTAAGAATATTGGACTTCTTGCAGCCAGATAAAGACTCAACTGAGATCTTAGTTGTTGGAGCAAAACCTGAGAAAGAAAAACTCCTAAAACGATTCACCAGCAAAAGCCTTGGTGTTATTAATTTTGACCAAAATTTATTATGGTACATTAGTAACATGACTAAAATATCCTGTTATTTCAAGGACCCCTTAATGAAAATGAGGTTTTTAGCAAGTTTATATGATGTGTTCTTTATATGCTGGAAGACTTATCATGTGGAAATAAGCAGTCTACACCATGGGGGAACATTTACACCTTGAAAGTGCAGGACATAGGTGACAGTCTCAAAAACACAGACTCAGACTTCAAGGGTTTCACACATAACAGACCTAAAGTGAATTACTCCAATATTACAGCTTGCCATTGTGTTAGTGTAGAGTAGTTTTGCAGTGTTTGAGCAGAGTTGTGGGTGAGCTGGTCTGCTCGAGCTGCAGCAAGTGGAGAAAGGTGGGCAGAAAGAGGCAGGGACTTCATAGAGCCACACACTCTAGAAGAATCTACCGTTTAGGGTTACATCTGAGCTATTTTAAGGCAGGAGAGGATTATTTTCATGGAACTTTAATACATGGAGATGAGTTTTTAGGAGTTTAATCAACTACCAGAAAGGAGCTTTAAGAAATACGACCAAAAATAGACCGTCACTGGCCTAAGGAGAAACAGAAAAGTTAATACATGCAGTTGTGCTCTTCTGTCTGTTGTGTCCAAGAAAGATTCTGGTCAGCTAGTACAGAAAACAGCAGCACAGAACCAGACAGAGCCCTACGTTATTCCACCTTCCTACTAAAATCTTTGCTTTTTTTTTACCTGCCTGTCACAGAATTCATTTTAATTAATCCCTTTTCTGGCTTTTAATTCGCTGAATGGCTGACATATGTGCCTGCTAGGTCCCCAAAGTCTTGATTGTTCCTGAGTTTAGAGCTAAAAGGCACAGCAGAGGCAGAGTTTCTTAATTACACCTTAAAACTGTAGCGCAGTCTGCCTGAGGGTCTTGGGGAATCTAATTCTGTTGCTGTCAAACTAATTCTGTTGCTGTTACTGTCTTCTTAAGTTTTATTACTTCATTTTGTCATATCCTTTTGTTTTAATTCAGTTTTAGTTCATTTTGTTTTCCTTATTCTTTTGCTGTTAAGCACTTTGTGTTGTATTTTATGCATAAATTGTGCTATATAAATAAAGTCTCTTGCTATTATCAATTACATGTTGGTAAAGTGGGGTAATGATGTATCACTTTTATAGTACATGTGTCACTGGCATCATGCTGAGGTGTAGACCGTAATTAAACTGCTGCCTCGCTGTCAGGTTCTGTCTGATGGTGAAGAAAGGCTACAGGGATCCTCCGTACCACAACTGGATGCACGCCTTCTCCGTCTCACACTTCTGCTACCTGCTCTATAAAAACCTAGGGCTGTCCAACTACCTCCAGTGAGTATACACAACTCTTAAACACTTAAGTAATTCATTTTTGCATTGTTAATGTCACAATTATTCTACTTTGTCCTCTGTCTTGTAGGGAAATAGAGATATTAGCTCTGTTTGTCTCCTGTATGTGCCATGACCTGGACCACCGTGGCACCAACAATTCTTTCCAAGTCGCCTCGGTGAGAGCACATAATATGTTTCTGCTTTATTAGGGAGTATATGATGAATCGTTAGCAGTGATACAAAGTGGAATTGAATAAGAACATCATTGCACCCAAACAAGGGCAGTAGAGCCACACGCCCAAAACAAAGACTAAAAAGTGACTTTTACTGTAGATGCTGGGGATTTAGTACGTCAATAAGAGCCAGGCTCTGGGTGTTTTTTCAGTAATATTAGAGTGTCTGGTTTTAGCTCATCATCTGTGAATTTGCCCCAGTGAGACACTAGATGTCATTGTGATTACAAGCATGTTGCTCTGGCGCACAACCCTCCAGCACCCTCCAGTACACACACACCAGCTGGCATTACACAACAAAGGTCATTCATCGTTTCATCAGCCTCTTTTCATGTTTCCTATTCTCAAATTTATATTAGAGCTGACACGAGCTGTTAAAGAGGAACACTGCTGCATTTCATTGAAGGATGTTGTTCCATTTGAATCAATACAGTGTGAACGCTGAAAGGATTCTGTTTCATTTGTCTGTCTGTTTTTATTTTTCAGCAATCTGTGCTGGCTGCTCTCTACAGCTCAGAGGGATCAGTGATGGAGGTAAACTATCAAAGCTTTAACAGTGTTTTTTCCAACAACATGAGGCACTTGTGACCCTGTAAGTCTTTACTGTACATATTATAGACGAGACCAAGGAAGCACAGTTTTGTCATTGGTTATATTAGTTTGCTTCTTCATAGTTGTCTCGCCTAATGTTGTGTTCTACTATGACATCTAGTGGTCAAAGTCAATGTTGAATTTTTGCAGCAGTTATGAGGCAATGCAAGGAATTTTAATTGCTTTTGCTTTTTTGCATTACAACATGACTCAACATTACTTTAAAGGCACCATTTTCAGATTTGCTCACGCATTTTATAACTCTGCTCTATACTCCATAACAGAGGCATCACTTTGCCCAGGCCATCGCCATTCTGAACACTCATGGCTGCAACATCTTCGAGAAGTTCTCCAGGAAGGTGAAACATGACATTCAGACATTTCAGCAATTATGTCTCTCTTTTTTCTCTCTCTTATTCAGACTTCATATTCTTCTGTCGCTGTCTGTGCAAGCTAATGATGTTTTTGACGTTTTTAGGACTACCAGCGCATGTTGGATCTGATGAGAGACATCATTCTGGCTACAGATCTGGCTCACCACCTGCGCATTTTCAAGGACTTGCAGAAGATGGCTGATAGTACGTCCCAGTAATTCAGTATGCACATCTACATCTCTGCTTTGTGCTCTACAGTCACATCCCTGAACAGCCAAAGGAGCCACAGTCAGACGGTCCAATGCACCAAACCGTTATTTTCACCTTTCCTTAAATTAGAATAGGTTGTTTTTACAAGAGAAAACATGCGACACGAATGATATTTAGTTGATATACAGTCAGTCCAACTACTGTACATCATCACCTCCATGTGTCAGTCTTGTCTTATGCAATCTGTAAGAAATGTATTCAGATAAAAGTTATAATTTTAAAGGGTGATGCACTTTCTTTGAACACCAGTGTCAACTAATTTCCTCTGCAGAATGACTGACTTTTAAATGCCACACAAAAGGAACTTTCTTACCCAACATCTTCATTAAGTGACTTATTTTACAGAGATCTGAGGTCAAACCTGCAGTATTCAGCGCTGGCATTCCTAGTAATCTGGTCTATTTACCCTCTTACAGAGACAGTTGCTTACCCTGTTATGTAATGTAATTGGCTGTAACCTTCTGGCCAGTGGTTTGTTACGGCTGAATGCAACCAATTATAAGTTATCCTGAGTGTCTCCTCAGTGGAATCAATTTTGAGCAGTAAAAGCAATTCAAGGACATTAAAAAAACCTCTAAATGAGTTTGCAACTTTCTTTGTCAAAGTGTGCGTAATTTGTCAATCATAGAAGACTAGAATTGTTTAACTCAATGCCAAATGAAATTATACAATGTCAAGGTGCCTTGGAGACATAATACAGTCTTACATGCAAACTGTACTTAATAATCTAACCTTTATTGATCCCCTTGGGGAAATTCTTTCTCTGCATTTGACCCATCCTATTCAAACTTAACCTTAACTATACATACTAGGAGCAGTGGGCTGCCGCAGAGCAGTCAGGGGTTAAGGGCCTTGCTCAAGGGCCCACAGTAGTGGTGACTGGGACAAGCAGTCGCTCTCACTTTCCCACCTCAACCTCTTGCCAGTCGAACCAGCAACCCACCTGTTACAAGTTCGCTTCACAAACCACTAGGACACCACTGCTTCTAAAGTGTGACATCAATTTGTAGCTTTTGCTCATCAGTGTGTCAGTGTGTTGTAACTGGGTGCTTTGAGTACGGGACACTAAAATTCAACCTGAAGTTTAGTGATATTACCTGTGTTTATTCTTAGACCTTCAATAAGTTAACATGTTATTGAAAGTTGACATCACTGTTTAAAGTGCTGTTTACATGGAGCGATGTCTTAATGTGTGTTTCAGAGGGATACAATCCCAAAAACCGGACCCATCGCTCCATGCTGCTGTGCCTGCTGATGACTTCGTGTGACCTGTCGGACCAAACCAAGGGCTGGAAAACCACACGCAAGATTGCTGTCAGTATTTAGTCTATACTTTACACTATGCTGAGTATGACCACATGTTTAGTACAATATGTTATTTGTTACAGTTTATTCAGTTACACAAACGTGACCCATTGTTAGTGCAATCACCCTTGTAACGTGAACAATAAAATAAAATGAATACTTAGTCATTAGTGCAGTACACAGCTAGAAGATCCCCCGGTTAGGACGCCTGGGATCTTTCTGTGTGGAGTTTGCATGTTCTCCCTGTGCAGCGTGGGTTTTCACTAGGTACTCCGGCTTCCTCCCACAGTCCAAAAACATGCTGAGGTTAATTAATTATTCTAAATTGTCCATACGTGTGAATGAGAGTGTGCTTGGTTGTCTGTCTCTATGTGTAGCTCTGTGATAGACTGGCAACCTGTCCAGGGTGTCCCCTGCCTTTGCCCGAGTCGGATGGGATAGGCTCCAGCCCCCCCGCGACCCTACAGAGGATTAAGCGGTGTATAGATAATGGATGGATGGGTGGATAGTGCAGTACAAATTGCAAAAGTATATTAGTGTAAAGAATATTGGTGATTATAGTGGGCCAAAACAATGCATGTTGTAACAGTTCAAGCTGTTTGGTGCAAGTTCAAACAAAAAAGAAAAAAGGCTTAATGTGATTATAGGACTGAAGTTTCTGACAGTTCACGTTCATTAAAGCTTCTCTTCCCTCTTTTTGTTACCACATTCCTGAAGATTTCCAGTTACCAATGTCTGCACAGTGAAACTGCCCTCATTTCTAGGACAATAAAGATTATGAGATGCAAATCTGTACAGCTGGAAACAACCTTTGAGCTATACTCCCATTATATTCTATTCTGTGAGATCACACTACATTTTAGGATTATGTTTAATCTTGGCCTGCCCCCTTTTCGACACCAAACCCCTAAACCGTGCCCTAAATCCTACACCCTCAATCTCCAAACACCTAGCACCTAAAGCGAATGCACTGTAATCCAAACCCAACAACACATTTCTGCCTAATTCAGTGGAGAAAATCATCGTACAATGTCTGGCTTGTATTGGTCTCAGTTGGTACATTATTTTCTCACTGGCAAAGGGATTAATGAAAAACAGGAATCACACCAAATATTGAAATGTAATAAAGGGGAATGGCAGTTTATCTCGGATTACAGCACTGTAGTGATTTAGCATGGTCCAGTTGGAAAATGAATAAAGCTCACAAAACCAGAAATTCAGACCATGACATGGCAGATTTGCCTCACATATAATATTATTCTAAAGGCATAGTAGCTTGGAAATGTTTCATTTAAATTGGTTTATGCTCATTTTAAAGGTCCCATAAGGTGAAATTCCATTTTATTATATTTTGCGGTTACTATAAACTTGGAGGTGTAAAATAAAAAGTGTAAGGTAACTAGATAGCCTTCAAGCTTAACAAGCCAGTGAGAATTTTACTGAACTGCTACGTATCAAATGACAAATCAATAGCTGTCTACCTCATACATTATATAATCCTGCATCCTTGCTCGCTCAGAGAGAAAGTTAGAAGCGATAAAAACTCTTTGTTTGTACCGGCCGCCATGAGGTCAGCTGTTTTGCTGTTAATCATAAGTGCAGAGAGAGTCTTCTTCCTGAAGGGGGCGCGGACAGAAGCTGCTCAGCTTCATTTAAAGCTACAGAACTAGAAACCATAAATTATACAGGGACAGTAAACTGAGCCATCTTTGCAGTATTTTGAGCTACAAATTGAAAGACACACCTTTGCTGAAAAAAGGCACAGTATGGGACCTTTAAAAGTTTCAAAATAAAAGTCAGAACTTATGAAATGACAGTTGTTTTATGCTTTAAAAATATGTGTGAGACGTGACATAAATGTAAACTGGATCTTGAATGGACTTCATCAGTGTAACTGTAAATATGCAACCATGTGAACAATAATATACGTCTGCCTCTATGTGTCCACAGGAACTGATTTATAAAGAGTTCTTCTCGCAAGGAGATCTGGTATGTGTGACTGTACACTCGCTGTTAAATGGCATGCAACATTATTTAACATGCAGCTGAAATGTGTGTTATTTAGACATTATTTAGCTCATTACTCATGTCTGCATTGTGTGTATTTGTGTGTGTGTGCAGGAAAAAGCCATGGGGAACAGGCCCAGTGAGATGATGGACAGAGAGAAAGCGTACATCCCGGAACTACAGATCAGCTTCATGGAACATATCGCCATGCCCATATACAAGTGCGTAGAAAAAGTGAAAGCACCACATCACACAGCATCAGTGTTCCACATACAGAGAGAGAATGTTTGTTTTAAATAAAGCTGAAAACAGTCAAAAGAAATCTCCTCCATAACACAAAAAATATAGTACTCCTTTGGAGAGGAATCCATCAGCAAATTATCACCTCTATATGTATACTTCCTTCGTCTCTTGGAGTGACATTTTAGCCTCATTCAGCTAACTGCTGTTGAGTTCACTCTCACCATCATTGCTTCCAGCAGCTTTTTTCCAGTGAAAAAGCTCTTTAAATCACACAGTACACAGTTAGCGGCTTGCTGCTGAACATATACTGCAGTGGCTTTTAGCAACTAAGTCACATATTTCCCTCAGGAGACGGTGGAAAGGAAAACAGATCAAAATTAGAGTGAATACTGAATTTACATTCATTAGGTGGACCCAAACACGACTCCAAATGAATGCTAATTCTGCTCGATGACTGCTGCAAGTGTAAATAATAAAGTGTTGGCGAACACACTTATCAACCATTTAAAGCGATAATATGTTTACAACCCTCAAGTGGCCCAAAAAATCCCTTATTTGGGGTTTAGCAACGCAAAATGCTGCGTTTAAAGTAAATACTATGAAGTAAATACATGAAGTTAAATACATGGAATTAAAAGAATGTGTAATTAAACGATCATTTGATTTGAAACTGTGAAAACTGAAGAAATTCCCAGACTGGGACTATTACAGTAAAAGCTCTTTAACCCTCCTGCCCCCAGGCTGCTGTCTGAACTGTTTCCTGGGGCCACCGAGCTGTACGAGCGAGTGGCGGCAAATCGTGAGCAGTGGACCAAAGTGTCCCACAAGTTCACCATCCGTGGGTTGCCTAGCAACAACAGCCTGGACTTCCTGGACCAGGAGTACGAGCTGCTGCAGTCCCAGGGGGCCTTCGGGAGCGATGACCACTGCCTCAACGGTTGCCTTGATGACACAGAAGGAGGGAGGGGTCAGTGACAACGGCGGGGCTGCTGACGGTTTCGTGAAGTTTTCTGTCTGTGGTCCAATAAGAGGCTGAGGATTCCTTTTCGGCGACCCAAGAGGGACGGTTCTCTCTGCTGTCAATCACTTAGATGCTTAGCAGGCCGTGCAGAACGGACAGGACACGGTTTCAAACTAACTGAATCAGACGAGCGATCTGAAACGAGGGGATCCATCTGAGCTGATTAGATGCTACATGTGGCTTGTGTCTATGGTTGAGGAGAGCAGAAGGTGGTGACTTTATCTTTTTCAGCAGCTATTCTGGAAAAATAGGTTTTTACCACTAGTCACACGTCATTCATACAGTGCTGATCCTGATTAAGATTGTAAAAACACACACGCATTGACACACACACACACGTACATGCACATACTGTTTAGACACACAAGACGGAGAGAGAAAAAAACATTCATTCTTATGGCAAAGACTACTTCAACATGTAACAGTGAGATGAAGTGTTATACTTTCTGTAAAATGTTTCATAATAGCTTCTATTGATTTAAAAGGCTCAGCTTTGTTCAGACAAAAGCAGCTGCCATAGCCCTCACCTGATGCTTATGAATGCATGCTGTATGGACACCTCATGTATTATTCCTTTTATCTGGGTCAGTGTTGAGTTTCTCCACAGCTAAGAAATTAATGCAGTCCATTTTTATACCATCAGAACACATTTTTGTATTCAGCTCTTCAGAGTATATTTAATTAATTCATGACCATGAAGTTGTACAGGGAGTTTTTCTTCATTTGACAAGACAACATTCTAACCCTCATGTGTATCAATTCACTTTTTCCTCATTATTTTTGGTTTTGGGGGTTAAAGGAACAATTTGACAATCACTCATCAATGACAGTCACCGATCCTGGACTCTACTCCATGCATAAAGCAGTAAACAAAACACACTCTGTCCATACTAACTGCATGTCACACCATCAAATAAGCATTTACACCTCAAACAACAGCCACTCGTGACCTAAAACCCACTTTCAGTTTTTCCTCTCGTCATCTTTTACACTCCTTTACACCTGTGTTAGTATATTTTTTACTGATTTCCTCATAAACTCACTTAGATAGAGAGCAACTGAAGCCCTTTAAAAGATCCATCTCATTCGTTCGTGTAAATGTGCCAGATTAGAGCGTGTTATATGGAGTGTGTCATATGGATCTGCCTTATTGCGCATCTTTGCTGCCTTTCTTAGAGCTTTTAATATATGAAAATTGAAATAAAGAGTCTGTTTAGTATGTATGTTGTATATTTGTTATAGACATAGTATGAGTACCAATGTGTGGACTGAATGATCGCATTGCTGAGAAGATGTATATTTGTGAAATAACTGTGTGAAGACCTCAGATTTCATGTCACTTCACTTCTTTCTATTTTATCTGTACCTTTGGGTGTTATATACGCAGGCATAAAAAGCATTTTGTTCAGTTCTCAGTGCACCCAAAACATTCTTCTTTTTTTTTAAAGAAAAAAAAAGGAACTAGAGATGTAGCCATCATAGAAATGACTCGTTCTTGAACAGTTCACTATTTGCTGCACTCCAAAGGAAATGTTTGGAAAAATAGAGTAAAGTTCTCAGATTGTGCCTCATAGAAATCCTGACATTTTTTTGGGGGGTGTCATGGGGTATTCTGTTACGATACGCCATACTCAGTTGTACCTTCTAATGTTTAAACCAGGAAATGCTGCAGAGTCACGATAACCGCGGAACAGTTCTAAAGAGAAGATTCTCTAATGGACACCACTGTATGTAGGCTGCATGTGGAGAGCCAGCGAGCGAATGAGTGGATGGACGAGTGGGTGTTTGGATGAGAGAGAAAGCAGTGGAGGTAGTTGGTTTAAGATCAGGAGAGAAATGCTGGTGTAACAGGTCTTCACAAAGCTGGCACTGACAGAAATGAGGCTGAACCTCAAGTGATCTGCTAGAATTTCTTCTTCTTCTTCTTCTTCTCCCCTTCCTTTTATGCAGCCCCCATAACGTTAATGTCAGTGATAGTAGATGAAAGCAAAAATATTGCAATCATAGGATTTAAATGTATAAGTTGTCTTTGAAAGGCTCTCACAGGGGTGCATCAGTGAGGAAGGTTAATTGGTTCGCAAAGTGGTTTGATGTATGTGTTATACCTACACTGGGATATGCATTAGCTTGGCTGGATGAAAGCGTTTGATCTGCCTTGGTCTGCTTCACGGACTGAATATTTTTACTATAAAGTTTTTAAAAAGGGCATAGCTGTGTTTGTAGAAGAGCCACTCTTTCTCTTTCTCAAACTCACTCGTGGTTTTCCCATTTCTATTATTTTCAAAACCACTGTTTCATATGTACCTGCCTTTTTTCATGTGCAATATGAAGTGTCTGCCTCTGTGACATTGCATAGATTCCTATGTAAATACCTATGCCTCTTGTTAAATTATTGCTTTAGGTCTGAGTTGCCAAAGGCTTTTAAGTGTTAGATCCTGATGTTTCCATTGAGAAAAAGAAAAAAAAAGTCAATGGACTGTGACAATTTTAATCCTAAAATGCTTTTGAGAGTTCAGACCTAGGACAGTTTTCTATAATGTGTGTATCTGTCCTTTTTATGTTTGTTTTAGAGAGTCAGGGCTCAATGTGCCAAGCAAACGTTTTCTACTTCCTGGCCAAGCTGCAAAGTGAAAAAAACGCAACTTAAAATATATTTTGTTCTCTAATGTTGGCGTGAGGGCTGTGTTCATATTTTCTGATACATCATGACGGCTTGTCCATGAAGTACGAACCCAATCTAGTTCCCATCATCACAGAGCGGCAGGACTACAGCCAGTGATGTGTCGTCACCGTAACGATCACCTCTGACATAATTGTTAAAAGTGGCAAAAATATAATTGCTGTAAATAACAAAGTTTAAAAAAAAGTTTCTTGATCGTCTGTCATTATTACAATGGGAAGTATTTCGATTCTGTAATGTATTTAAAGTGGTTGCATCCTGTTCTCTTTCTTTTTTTTCAGGCCATTTTTGAACAACCCCAAGCTTCTACAGAGCAGATGAAAGAAAACTACATGTGTATTTAGGATATACATATGATATTCTACCACAAAACCCAGACTGATCTGAAATGTATAAATGATGCTTATACTACGGACTAAATCCAGTCGTCTGTTAATTATTTGTTTCGTTGAGTGCTGGTGGTCTTGTTCTCCTTCAGATATAATGAACAAGAGCATTTTTTGAGACGAAGGCAAAATTGATGACATTTTGAATCTTTTTTTTTTTTTCTTTCTTGGAATAAATCTGGTGAAAGGCTTCTTTGGTTGTCGTCTCTACATGTGCATACACACACACACACACACACACACACACACCATATGCTGCGCGATTTCAATTTCACTCGGGTGCCTGGAGTTGTGTGTTTGTATCTGGCGACAGTGATTTAGTCATCGCAGTGGCATCTCTGCTGATCCTGTTGGCCCATGTCACATACTGTATAAGCATGGCCAGATTAACACATCAGAGGCCCTGGAGCCAAAATCTACTACAGTCCACTACTGATTCTTCAGCCCAGCGTTGTCTCCTCTCTCTATATGCTGCCTGTAGTTGAAATAAACTTGTGGCAGCTTGTTTATACTGTATCTAATGCTTGTATTATGGGATCTAGTGAGTACATGTTCAAATTGTATTTTACCAAGAGTTCCCCG
>OMNN01027723.1:27626-46846 GCA_900302755.1 Chromis chromis
GTGCCCCGAAGGGATGCAAAATTTAATTAAAAAGCAATTTATTTTGGATAGGTATGATTTAGGAAGTTGACATGGGTCCCTTTTATGCTGTGCCTAAAATTAAGTCTATTCCTGTGTGGGTACATTTGGATTTTATCAAGTTATCCCAATTAAAATGAGACAAGCCTCGCTAAAAATAAAAAAAAGTAAAATTACCGTATGGTGGGTGGGAAATTCAAGCTATGAATGTTATGTAAGGTTAGATAGCACATTAGCCTGGAACAAACTGAAAACTCATTGAAAAAGTGAGTGAATTTTACACAAGGTACATATTTCCTAATTTAAACTGACAGTGGCCCTTCTACATCATCAGTATTTAAACTTTTTATTTCTATATGTAAATTCCTTACTTTGTTTGTTGAAGTTTGAGTGCAGGACTTTTACTTATCATGATATATCTTCGGAGGTTTTACTATAATATAATAATACAATAATGCACCGATCAGGCATAACATTATGACCACCTGCCTAATATTGTGTTGGTCCCCCTTATGTGGTGAAAAATGCTCTGAACCATTGGGCATGGACAAGAGGACCTCTCAGGGTGTCCTATGGGGTTTGGTAGTTGAGTTAAGTCACTGTTATTTATATTGCCCATTCAAAGCAACACCATTTGTGCCAAAGTGCTTTCCAGTAGAAAAATAAGATTGGTGTTGTGCATTAACCAACAAGTTTGAATATTGTTTTTAGGACCCCACAGTGTTATGTACGGTTTACCCGAGTCATTTACTTATTAACGTGTGTGTGCGTATACATACATACAGTATATATATATAATGATGCATTGGTTTTATATAGCGCTTTTCTGGACACTCAAAGACGCTTTACATTGCATTATTCATTCACTCCCATACTCGATGGTGGTAAGCTACATGTAGCCACAGCTGCCCTGGGGTAGACTGACAGAAGCAAGGCTGCCAATCTGCACCATCGGCCCTTCCGACCACCACCAACCACTCACTCTCACACTGCATTCACCCAGGCTTCCTGGTGTTCCCTCATGGTCTCCCATCCAGGTACTGACCAGGCCCTACCCTGCTTAGCTTCCGAGATCTGATGGGATCGGACATCCACAAGGCGGTTTGGCCAATACACATACATATATACAGTGCCGTGAAAAAGTATTATTACTACTTTTTTTTTCATATTTTCCCCACTTTAATGTTTAAGACCATCAAGATAACCCAAGTAAATACAAAATGCAGTTTTCAAATGATTATTTTATTTATTAAGGGAAAAAAAACTATTCAAAGCTACCTGGCCCTGTGTGAAAAAAGTAATAACTAATAACTGGTTAGGCCACCCTCAGCAGCAACAACTGAAATCAAGCGTTGTCTATAACTGGCAATGAGACTTTTACATCTGTGGAGATATTTTAGCCCACTCTTCTTTGCAGAATTGTTTTAATTCAGCAACACTGGGGGGTTTTCGAGCACAAACAGCCTTTTTAAGATCTTGCCACAGCATTTCAGTCGGATTCAAGTCCAGAGTTTGACTAGGCCACTCCAAAACCATAATTTTGTTTGTTTTAAGCCACTCAGAAGTCAACTTGCTGGTGTGTTTTGGATCGTTGTCCTGCTGCAGAACCCAAGTGCGCTTCAACTTGAGGTCACAAACTGATGGCCGAACATTCTCCTTCAGGATTTTCTGCTAGAGAGCAGAATTCATGGTTCCATCAATCACAGCAAGTCGTCCAGGTCCTGAAGCAGCCCCAGACCATCACACCACCACCACCATGTTTGACTGTTGGTATGATGTTCTTTTTCTGAAATGCTTTGTTACTTTTACCCCAGATGTAACAAGACACACACCTTCTAAAAAGTTCAACTTTCGTCTCATCAGTCCATAGAATATTCTCCCAGAAGTCTTGGGGATCATTTAGATGTTTGTTTGCAAAAGTAAGACGAGCCTTTATGTTCTTTTTGGTCAGCAGTGGTTTTTGCCTTGGAACTCTGCCATGGATGCCATTTTTGCCCAGTCTCTTCCTTATTGTCGAGTCATGAACACTGACCTTAACTGAGGCAAGGGAGGCCTGCAGTTCTTTAGATGTTGTCCTGTGTTCGTTTGTGACCTCCTGGATGAGTCATCGCTGTGCTCTTGGGGTAATATTGGTAGGCTGGCCACTCCTGGGAAGATTCACCACTGTTCAATGTTTTCTCCATTTGTGGATAATGGCTCTCCCCGTGGTTCGCTGGAGTCCTAGAGCTTTAGAAATGGCTTTGTAACCATTTTCCTTTTTTATTTCTCATTTGTTTTTGATTTTCTTTGGATCACAGCATTTTGTTGCAGCTTTCTGAGATCTTTTGGCCGACTTCATTTTGTCAGACAGGTTCTATTTCAGGGTTTTCTTGATTGAACAGGTCTGGAGGTAATCAGGCTTGGGTGTGGTCAGTGAAATTGAACTCAGCTTTTAAAAAAAAAAAAGTAATTAGCCACAGTTAATTCATGATTTAAAAAGGGGGGCATTTACTTTTTCACATAGGGCCAGGTAGGTTTGGATAGTTTTTTTCCCTTAAAACATTAAATCATCATTTCAAAATTGCATTTTGTGTTTACATTGGTTATCTTTGTCTAATATTTAAATTTGTTTGATGGTCTTAAACATTTAAGTGGGGGAAATATATAAAAAAAAGAAAGAAAGTGTACAATATTTCCCTTTAATATGTATATAGTGGAGTAAAAGTATAAGTAACATAAATCGGAGTAAACTATAACTATATATTTACTTTCCACCGCTGATATTTTCATTGTATTGTGGTATTACTATTTTTTCTGGTACCCTAAGTAAGTAAAGAGTCAGTGTACTTTTTAATAATAATAATAATAATTTTGTACATTCTTTCACCACTGACAGCTGCCAATGAAGTATACATGTTTAAAGGAGTATACAATAATTAAATAAATGTTTTAATATCAAAAGTCTTTACTCATCTCTAAATTATGCGAAGGTGCAAGAAAGAAAAAAAAAGCAAACTTGAGAAAATGTTATTGATTTCTCGCGTGATTTGGAGTGCGTGAGCTCTGCGCAGTGAGAACTGCAGGTAGTCCGCCATTGCTGCATGAAGAACTATCGGATTTGGCGTTTGGCTGTCAACAATAAACTTGTGGTGCCGGGACGCGGAGCAACGAGGTCGAGTGAAAGCTCGTCGGCTGCTCCATAATCCAGTAGTCACCCCCGTCCCTCCCCGGAGAACACTTTCATGTGAATACAGAGCCCACGGACGAGGCAACCATGTCCAATCTCAGCAAAGGCGGCACCAAGAAGGACACCAAAATGAGGATACGGGCCTTTCCTGTAAGTGCTCCCCGCTGTAGGTGCTCTGCCTGCCCGCCGGGCGGTGACTCGATTACCGTGGTCTGAGCTGCTGGCTAAATGCTAGCAGGCTAACCAGCTGAGCAGCAGATATGACTTGCCTATCCGTAAACAAAGTACAGCCGTCAAATTGTCCAGTCACCCTCACTCTTGGTCTGTTGCTTAGGTGGCCACTTTGTTATGATGCCACCTTAGTTATAAGTTTGATGAAGCACTTTAATTGTCCTTTACGGTTAACTGTCTTACAACTTCCCAGACGTTAGCTAGCTGATTGGATCTGTCGACATAGCCGATGCTAACCGTTAGCCCTGGCTCTTGACACTTGTTGTTTTCACAGCTTTTGGCTGTTTTTGATAAATGCATGACCTCTGTGTGTCTACTCTGGAAATGTGAATGATTTTGTGCAGTGAAATGCCAGCTATATTCCCACCAGCATGCAAGAGCAACCAGCAGCGTTACTCCAGCTATAAATGGGTGCTAACGAAGACCAAACCAGCTAACCTAGTACTGGTTTAGCATCTGTGGCTGTGGGGATGTAGATCTGTATCTGTTGTTATTTTGGTGTTTAGTATGTGACTCTAGATTTCTCTCGTCGTCCCTCGGCTCTTCCTTTGTCTGCAGACATGTCATTTATGAACTGACCTCATTCTGCAGAAAACATCAGCCTGTCTGCGACTGGCTGAGTGAGAGTGTAGCCACATCATCCAGGAACCTGATGGATTGGTTACACATCTTTGAGTAGTCGAGCAATTTCAAGCTGTATGTTCCTCACGGTGCCCCCCAGAGCTATCTTGTGTTGATACAATGAGGACCTTCACTTAAGTGAGCCTGTTGAATGTGGCCCACAGAAACTTGCTCCAAGACCAGAATCTTGACATGCATGTGTTTGGGCTTGTCTGCTGAGAGGGAGCACACACTGTTCCTCCTCACTAGGGATGGCACATATTAAGTTCTCTCCTGTGGCCAACATGTCTGGTTATTGAGAAGCCCACAGACATGTTGAAGTCAACTGCTTAAGTTTAAAGCTTATAATTATACCCTGGATTAAATATTTGTAGTTATGATGATGCACCACAGCTCAGTGCCATGCTAAACTAGAACTGCAAGTTTACCACTCGTCTGTATACCACCTGGTAACTTATAAATTCCCTCTCCTACAGTGACAGCTTTCCAAAATGGTGAAGACTTTTTCTGGATTGTTGGTTTAGTTGTATTTAGAAGCAGCTGGATAGCTCAGTGACTAACACCCCAGACCTTGGCATGGGAGATCGGTGGTTCAAATCCCGGTCAGAGCGCAGGTATCCAGTGAGGACCCTTAGGCAAGGTCCTTAATGCTGCCCCGCCTACCTACCTATGTATGTCTCTTTGGATAAAAGTGTCTGCTAAATAGAATTGTAGATGGATTTTGTTGTGAAACTTCCAAGATCTCACTCATTTAACAAACAAATCTATGTAAGATTATTGAACCAACAGTCCTTCTTTTCTGTTAATTGTTACTAATTGTATATAATTCTAGAGATATACTGTAGTTAGAGCATTGAACTTGAATTTAACAGTTTCGTCTAACAAATAAAAAGGAAATATTTAGTGAAATTGTGATAAATTAAAATGTTACGGTTATTCACAGTTCCAGATTTTAATGTTATTTTACATTTGACACCTGATTCACAGTCTTATCTGTGGTTTTATCAATATTTTCTTATATTTCAAGAAGAAGAAGGTGTTTGTTTTTTTACAGTGCAGGCTAAACAAATGAATGATATCTATAAATAATTTAAAACTGAATGACAACAGCACAAAGAGTCTGTTGTTTGAGAAGTTCCAGTAAATCCAAAATTACCAGATAATTGTTAAAACTTGGTCTGCTTGCTTCTTCATTATGAATAATGAGACAACAGCATTCTTCTGGTTACAATCCAACAGTATACAGGTGGAGCAAATGACCTGCATCATATCAAACTCCAGCCGGATTCTGCTGGTTAATAACCATGACCGTTCTTGCATATTATTGCTGTCTGGCTTTCCACCACTTCCCCATTTTTTCCTTCCATGACATCAGCCAACGTATTGTCCAGTCTGCTGAGCAGGTGATTGGCTGTCAACGATACCCTTGGAAAAAAAAAAAAAAAACATCCTCACAGCAAAAGAGAGGAAAGGCCAGGCAGAGCTGCTACAACAGACTCTGCTCACTCAGGCAACCGCTTCATCCACAAACCTCCCTCTGGGATACGGAAGCACTGCATTAATGTCATGGTGCTGCCTTCTCCTTCCACTCCTGCCTCTTGCTCCCACTCTTCATTGTCTGTGTGCTCGGTGTTTACTCACCAACGTTGCTGAGAGCCCCTCACCTCTGCTCATTACCTGATTGACTGTGTCACCTGCCATCTGCCTGCACAGCCACTCCGCATTTGTTTGCTATTGCTCTCGGTACGTGGAGAGCTTTTTTGTGACACCTTGATTGTCTGATATGCCTGAGTTGTCCGCATTGTCTCGTCTTAGTTTCCTGCCTACTTGATTTCATGCATATGCGGTTCTCTTAATTGCCCGGGGCTGCATTTATAAGCCATCTCGGATTTAATTGTAGGAAAACTCCTTGTGTTGACAGACAATGAGAGGTATTACGAAGAAGAAGTGTGACAAAACCTTCCAGGACACCAGTACGATGGATTTTACATCAAATTAATATCATTTAGTGCTACATAATGCAGTTGTAAGTTCATTTTGGGGGGGAAATATATTGACTTTGAGCATAAGAGAGCGTAAGAGAGCAAAGTCCCTTCTGGAGTGTTACCATATTCACAAGACAGAGAGGGTTCGAGCTTTCTGGAAGGGCACAATACGTTGAGAATCTGAGCTGCCATGCAAGGAGATGAATGAAAGACTCAGAGCTGCCTTCCTGCCAGATGAGAACAGCTGGAGGAAAATCAAGGCAGATTGGGACAGCCGATGGAGCTTTGGAGAGAACGGAATAGCCGTTGAGCTGAAAGAAATGCAGGGAAAAAAGAAAATGGCAGGGGCAGGTGAGCAGGGTGAAAGCTGTGACTAGGAATAGATCATCAGCTTTGAGAGTGAACTGATGACTCGTACAAAAGGGCATTTGGAGACTTTGGCCCAAAGATGTCAACAGTGAATGAGAGAGAGTAAGAGTGGAAGAGAAAATACAAGAAGTGCCCCGAGTTCAAGGTGTACGCTGAGAGGGAGGAGAGAGAAAATATGTGGATGAAGAAGCCTGGAGAAACTAATGGTTTAAAAACAGTCACCTTCGGGTCACTGAATGATCATTTTGCTTTTGAAAAGACGTTCATTGATGGAAAAAACTTGTTTGTTTTGTCAACAATCAAAGGCAAAGTGCTGGAAAAATCAAAACTGGAAATAAAAATTACGAATGAATAATGCTTCAGTTAAATTTTCTTAAAGGTCATTTCTATTTTTTCCTCTCAGCCTGCATTCTTTAATCACTTCATCATTTATTTCAGGCACCAGACCGACAACTACATACAGCGGCTCTCATGTCTCATTTCATGCCGGCGTAAAGCGAGGTATCGTATGATGTCCACCACCTCTCTTTCTTTGGTTCGTCCCCTGGACAAATATAATACAGCTGCCGGTGAAATGAGATGTTAAAGGAAAGGGGAGAAGGAGGAGACAAACATAGATAGAAAATGATAGAAATAGATTGAGAATGGAAACAGAGCGGGGACCTGAATAGTGCATCCCTGCAGCTGGGAAACTGATTATGTGACAGGTGGCAAGGCCTTGACACGAGGCTTAAATTTGATTCCATCATGTCGTTGCAATATCTTCTCTTTTCTGCAATGCAATCATACTTTTCTCTTTCTTCACGGTGTAACTTTGCAAGAAGGTAACGTGCTGTGAGAGACGAGACAGAGGCTCCAACACTTAGATAGAATGAGACAAGATGGTGGCAATAATATCTTTAATTCAATTCAACTGTCTCCCTAAAAGCATGTCATTAAAATGTTGTTACTGCACCAACAGATGATCATCTGTCAGTTCTCTCATCAAGAGGGAGAAAGACTTTTACAAAGGAAAAAAATATAAACTTTTAACCTCAAACAGTGTCCAGTTTGAGGTTTGCCATCTGAAATTTGATGCTACAGTCAGTCGAAGATCCTTGATTTAACTCAGATTATTCCAGTCAAACTTTTATTTATCCTTATGACAACGTGCTGCAGCGGAGTGATGCTTCTTCTTACACCCTTCTTACTTAACCACAGCCAATGTGAGGTATTAAGTTACAGTAATCAGCCATAAAAGTTTCTAGGTAGGCCTAAGTTTCAGTGTAACAGCTATCCAAATGTTATGTCTGCTGGCCTAAAAGAAAATAGATAAAGGCCTGGTTCATGCAGCATCGTGATGTTGTCTCTCACTGTATTTATTTAAAGCAGTTTGATCATGTTCAGTCATTTACATGTTGTGTAAAGTGAACAAAAAGGCCTAAAGAGCTTGATTTAAACAGAAATCTACGTGTCCTATCTGGCTCATCCATACGGGAGCCCAACATCAATGTCAGCAGCAACAAGCTGAATCCAATTCGACAGACAAACTAGTATTTTAGTGCCTCTGTGCAGGAGACAGTAAGGACTGGATGCATTACATTTCAGGATGTCTTCATCCATCCATCTATCCATCCGTCCATCCGTCCATCCATCCATCCATCCATCCATCCATCCATCCATCCATCCATCCATCCATCCATCCATCTATCCACACATCTGTTCATTTTTGTGAACACAATATCTCAGGAATGCCTTGAGGGAATTTCTTCAAATTGGCATAAATGTTAAGTTAGACTCAAGAATGAAATGATTAGAAATTGGGGGTCAAAGGTCACTGTGACCTCACAAAACACGCTTTCCTATTAACTCAGGAATTCATGTTAATTCAAGATTTTACACAAATGTCTAATGGGACAAACTGATGGAGTCATGGCATCATTATTATCACAACAGTACAAACAGGTGTTGCATGACTTGTCGCTCGAGTACAAGTCCAAACTTTTTTATTGTACACTGAAGCACAATAATTAGGCAGAGATATCTATAGACAAACTCAGCGGTCAAAAAAGGCAGGGTTAAAAACACACACCCGAAGCACTAGCTGGGGCGCTGGCATGGGGACACAAGACGAACTGGTGAGGAACAAGAGGAAAGGGGAGAGGATATATACACTGGGCCAGGTGGAGAACGTTAAGGCGGGGCAGGTGATCACACAGGCAATGTATGAACATCAGTTAGTATGGACACAAAACAGGAAGTGATAAAATAAAACAGGAAGACGCAAAAACATAACCTAAGAGCAGGAGCTGGATGTGACACAACACTGTACGTAACTCAGGAACAGAGGGGGAAGACTGCAACTGCATATATATATGAATCTGGACAGACATTGATGCAAACTGCAGCTACACTGGTCGGCGAAGACATACAACTGCAAGTCAGTAATTCTAGTTCTTAATTATGTGGATGTCCACTCAAACACTGGTGGATAAGCAACCAGGGCGAAGAAGCAACAATATGGATCAGACACTCATAGATATTTCAGTTAAGCCCATGTTTATCCTAATAAAAGTGAAACTGAACACACTGGATTTTTTTCCCCCTTCTAATTAGGGATTGTAACATTGTAGAAGACAAATTAGTTAGCATAGTATTTGCCAGAGCAAGTTATTTATGGATCCCTGCTGTTTGTGTATAAATATTTCTCATGCTCTCTTGTCTAATTAGCAGTTATTATGAAAACTCCACAAGCAAACCTGAATCTCATGTGCAGTCTCAATAGATCTGATTCCATATTTCTATTTGTTTGACATAAAATCATGTCACTCTAATTTAATCTTTTTATATATTAACTGGCCTCCATAAGTTCATGAAGAGTTTGTTTTCTAAAGTTTTATTCTCCATCTCCTCATATAAAAATCCATAACTATGTAAAAACCATCTCCTCTCTCCACCAGTGCAGAACTGGTACATTGTTTACAATGAGGCTTCACTTTGCTCTTTCCTACACCTGACAATTCTACAAATGATGAGACACACAGAGACAAAATGCCTTCCCTCCTTACCTGCTGTGAATTTTTTGATTTGGCGCCTGAAGCTAAGTGAGGTAGAAGCAAAGCGCAGCACATCTTGAGAATTAGTGTGTTTGTATTACTCTGTGTGTGTGAGAGAGAGCATAAACAGATCTATGTGTCAAAGGCCACTCACAGCATACACATCCTTTTTTTCCTCTAATGCACAGTGTATTCTGGTAGTAGTAGAAGGGTGGTAAGGTGAGGTCCCGTGGGTCTCCTCTCTAGTATTCTATATGATGCTACAGGCTGTTTCTTCTCTGTTGCCAAAGTCATGCATTGGAAGAGGAAGGGCAATATTATCTATGGCATATTTTTAAAATATGTTTGCAATAAAATGCTTGACATCCATAAAAAATACATTCTTGGTCATTTTAAGGGTAGTAAAATGTGTATGCCTCGAAGTAGCCTTTAAATTGATGGTTCCACGTACAGAAAAACAAAAGGAACTTTGAGCTGAACCACTGCAGCTGGAATAGACCTACTTATTATTCTGTAGTGACTAACAATTTCACTCTCAGCCTTTCTCATCCCTCATCCTTAACACACTTAACACCTTAATAGTAAGATCCCAATTTGGTGTGTTACTACGCGTCTGAAGGTGTGTGTGTGTGTGTGCATAAATGTGCTGCTGCATCTAATGATATGGATCAAGAATAACACTGCAGAGCACAAACTGTCGCGGCTCAGATCAGAGGGCCAAAAAGTACGACACAAGAAACAGCAGGGAAAAGTTGCAGACAGGGTTTACTTGAGGTTGCAAAGGGGTTGTGGAACCAGGCAGGTAGACAAACAAACACAGGGAGCAGGTGCAAGACGTGCAAGGTATTGGCTGGGAAACAATGACTCAAAAAACAAGACTTGTGCAACAATTTGCCAAATGGGGGGTAATGAAGGGAGAAGAAACAGTCGAGGTGGAGCCGGAACAAACACTGAGGACCTCCTGTGGGTGGAAGGGATGATAAATCTGTAACATAAACCCATGACCTTTAATAGGCACAAAATCATTTAGATGACTTAACGCCTTTTTGTAGATTACAACACAGAAATGGTTGTCAGAATCACCAACTTGACCCCAAATCTGGAAACGAAAACAAAACAACAGACTGAAGGTGTTAGGACATCCTACTTTTAACTGATGAAAGAAATGTTTAGTGTGTCTTCTCGTCCTGTCCTGGGAAGTTAGCGAACCCAAAGTAACTCCAGCAGAAAATTAAATGTCAGAGCTTATAAATTTGCTGCCTTCCTTTGGCTCTTTTCTCTAACTGCAGTTCCACGACACATTTACAGTACGTACATCATTTACAGCAGTGGTTCTCAACTGGTCCAGCCTCAGGACCCACTATGACTCTATTAATAACGACCCAAATTTTTGAAGTTTGCTGTTCCTGTTAACAAATTAAGGTTTATTTGTGTGTAGTCTCAACGCATTTTGATACAGCTTGGGAAAATTTTGGCTTATTGTTTGCTCATTTTGGTATATTTGGAAATTTTTTGCCAAGTTTGGGGCATATTTTGTCCCATTCTGACAGATTCTGAGCACATTTTGGTTTATTTTTGGCACGTTTTAGAATAAATTTCTCCAATAAGCTGACAGAGCCAAATCTAGAGGTTAATGGGCAACTACTGGTGTCAGCACCACTAAATATCCTGCTATTGAAAGCAAACTATGTCATAAGAAACACATCCTTTAAAATAAAACACTTTATACCACTACTTTTTTGAGAGGGGTATGCTTCTGCGACCCTCGAAAAATGACGTCATGACCCACTTTTGGGTCCCGACCCACCAGTTGAGAACCACTGATTTAGATGACTTAACTCCTTTTTGTAGATTACAACACAGAAATGTTTGTCAGAATCACTAACTTGACCCAAAATCTGGAAGCGAAAACAAAACAACAGACTGAAGGTGTTAGGAGATACCATCCTGCTTTTAACTGATGAAAGAAATGTTCAGTATGTCTTCTCGTCCTGTCCTGGGAAGTTAACGAACCCAAAGTAACTCCAGCAGAAAATTAAATGTCAGAGCTTATAAATTCACTGCCTTCCTTTGGCTCTTTTCTCTAACTGCAGTCCCACGGCACATTTACAGTACATACATCATTTACATTATGAAAGTTTAATCCTAAGTGAGTTATTGACACAACACCTTCTCTATGAACGATGGCTGTTGTGCTGTATTTGCTCCCTAAGTTCTAAAGTGTTTGCTTTTTTCATTTTAAAATCTATTTTCACTCAACAAACTTTACTTAGTTCATCTTACTCTTGATCAAAGTTTAAATTGCTTTTTGAAGGCATTCTCCTCCTCTAAACTCTGAACCTGTCATCACTGTGCTGAATCTGTTTCTATCACCTCATTTTCTGTCTTCTCTCTCTTTCCCATTCTCCATTGATTCTCTCCCAGATGGACTAGTTTGACCTCAGACTCAGGGGGTTAACTACATCTAAAGAACTTCTGCAACTCTGTGAGACCGGAGAAGAAAACTGCGGTCAAACAAACTGCAGCTATTTTCTCTCTTCTTTTGTTTCTCTTTGTTGTCATCGGTATCGCTGTATGCTATGTGCTTACAACTGTATTCACTATATAAGACGAAGTTTATTTTTTTAACAAAATGCACTACATTCGTTATGTGTCTTTTCTTTCTCTTTCTTTCTGTCGTTTCCTTAATTTTTCCTTGAAATTTAATAGAAACTTGCCTTCAAAGTGCTATCAAAATTACCATTGAAATATAGTTTTAGTGCATCAGAAACCAAATGTTCAACAACTTTCATCAAATGTGTTCTCAAAAGTACTTATTCCAAGATTTCTTTCATAAGTATATGCAATTTTAATGGCTGTGTGGGCACGGAACGCATTAAAAATCAAACTGCTATGGGTCCCATTGGAAACTGCCTGTGTGTAATAACTAAGCGGTGTCATATTGGTTTTAAAATACGGAGTTTTGTTATCATGACAAAGCGGAAAAACAGCACTGCAGCCAACAATGCAGGCTGACTCTTTTGGGCAGAGTCAGACTTGAAATGGGAGATTCAGCAACCAGGAAATACTGACAAAGAAAAGCAGAGCACTGAGGTCAGTGGTAAAGCAGGCCGAGGTGCTGACTGGAAATACAAGCCATAGAGGTAACTATTGCACTGGTGTGGACAAGAGGTAGCACCTAGGATTGCTCACTGGCAGCTGGCGGCTACAGGATCAGCAGCTTGGGGGGGTGCCGCGTCGTGGTTGTCCTGATTGTGACTGCTGTGGATGTTTTGGGTCATGTACAAAGGCTGCCTGATGTAGCAGCAGGATTGGTGGCCTGTTAGAAATGCCTTGATGAAGGTGAATTAACTCCTCTGTTTTGATGACCTTGTTCATCTACTCTTGCTTTTATTACTTTATGATATACACCAATCAGGCACAACATTATGACCACCTGCCTAATATTGTGTTGGTCCCCCTTATGTGGTCCAAAATGCTCTGAAGGCAAGGCAAGGAAGATTTATTTGTATAGCACAATTCATACACAGGGCAATTCAAAGTGCTTCACAAAAAATCTGAACCATTGGGCATGGACAAGAGGACCTCTCAGGGTGTCCTATGAGGTCTGGCACCAGGACATTGGCAGTGGATCCTTTGGGTACTCTGGCTTGTGCAGTGGGGCCTCTGTCAATCCAACTTGTTCCACTGCAAGTTTGGAGGTCAAATCAACATCTTGGGCCATTGTCATGTTCCTCCAGCAGTTCCTGATTGGTTGATGTTGTTGCCATGTGAAGGGGTGCATCTTCCTGTGGGGGTAGGCCAGTGACATTTGGGATTTCCATTTGCATGAGGGAGTGTGCTTGTTCTGGGACAGTGTTTATTTGGGTGTCTAAGTCTCATCAACATGGATGGTAAAATCCAAGGTTTTCCAGCAGAACACCACATAGTACCAATATGATCAATGTTATTCACTTCACCTGTCAGTTGTCAGAATGTTGTGGCTGATCGGTGTATCATGACTGGACTTAAACCCACTGGACTTTCATGCAGGAGTATGGAAACACATTTACTCCAGGAAATGAAAGACACATTTTCTGTGGTGAAATGATGACAGATAAGAAGGAAGGAAAGAGGAGGTATGTTGGTAGGTATAGAGAGTATGGCATTCTCTTCCCACAAACAGCCATGAATTTAAAAAAAAAAAAAAAGGCCTGACACAGACAGAAAGAATGGAAGATAGAGGCAGTCGGCCAGTTCCACAGCTCAGGGCTATTATGGGATGGCTGCTTTATAGACAACACGGGAGGAGACAACATTTTGGATAGGGCCATGTAATGGATGTCCAAAGTGATTTCTCAGAAAGAGCATTGTGCATTCAGCTTGGGAACCAGAGAGGCTTGATTGGCTGTGTTCGGCCACATAGTTGGCCACCTGTCAGCCCTTCTGGGAAATGAGTTTCTGCCTTTTTCTCTCTTTCCCTAGTTCCCGATGGTCAGTGCATTCACTTTAGTTGCAGTGGGTGAATCACAGATTAATGAACAAATGGACCATCACGAAGATAAATAGGCATGTGCACATGGTGGAATTACTTTCTTCATTATCCTCCTCCTACCACAGATGCACAAATCCTTCACTTTTGTCTGTGGAGCTTGTTTAAAAGTTTGTTTTTGAATAAATGATGAGATGGACTGGTGAGTTTATCTAATTGGCAGGATGTTCTTATTCAGTATCATTAATGTCCAGTATTAGACATGAATGTGCAAATCTGGGCAACCTGGGGATTTCAGAAAACCTGGACCTTCCATGTGCCACATTGGAAATTTTATTAATATATGCACAAGAAGTAATTGTAATAATTCCAATGGCGCTTTGAAGATACCATCTGCATCTCTTAGACAGACTTGACTGCCAACATGGGCAAAAGTTTATCCTAGCTCAGCGGGTGCAATTTAAAAAATTAAATTATCCAAACTAATGAGCAAGAGTCAGAGAAAGAGCGAATTGGACGCATGCAGTCTCAGCCTGAAGCTTTTTATACTTTAAAAGATGTTTGTTCCTGGTTCAAGGTTAGTTCGTGGCCGCTATTAAGCACGCTAGCATTCGTAGAGTTCAATAAAGTTTAAGTCTTTGTGCAGCGGAGTATTTTTAAATGCAGCCATGGTCGTCTCTAATCTGCAAGGTTATAAATGCTGGTATAGGCTGGAGTTTGATTGCAAAATCTGAACCCATGGCTTCATATTTAACAGGATGGTGCAATCAGCTATGGGGTCAAAAAGGCAATATTAAAATAACTTGAGTATCCACAAATCACTGGACACACATTTGCCATTTCTTCTGCCCAACCTACTAATACAGATGTGTAGAGCATTTCATGGATTCAGAGTTGTTTTGACATTCTACAGGGCTTTATTATGCTAATATGGTGCTTTATTATTCCCTATTAGTAGTATGTACTGTAGAGGAATTGTGTTAGATAGCACCCACAGAGCAGAGTGGCAAAGCGGTCGCTCACATGATGTATTGTATAACACAAAATATGTATAAGGATGAGAAGTGGAATGAATGAGTGAATAAATAATGAATGACACACAGCTGTGGTGCAGGGGAGAAGAAGAAAAAAGGGAATATTGGAAAGGAGATTCCTTTGATTCAACATAATTCAGATTTCAGAAAGAAGATAATTAACCCCAATGCTCTAGTTTGAAGTGTGAGCTCACACACATGGTATGCACACAACACCATCACATGCACAAACATACACCCTGCTGATGGTCTCTTGTACAAGAAATGAGCACACTTGTCAGGGCCATCGCCCTTTCTTTTTGAGTTGCTGTCTTTCCAGAGGTCTCTGCTGTTGATTCTTGAAATTGGTTAGAAGAAGAATAAAGGGATTCTCAAGGAAATTCAGATTATAAAATGGAACCTTGAAGATTAATGGAATTCAAATGCACTGATTAAGACTGCATTAAGACAAGTGTTCTGCCAGCTGCAAGAAATTTCCCTCCTGTTCAACTGAATTTATATAAGTCCATTAATGCTCAATCCATTACTGATGGACACCTTTGCCTTTTATAATGAATGGTTAAGAATTTATTGTCTTCAACTCCCGTGCTGGGGTGTGAGACTGACTTAAAGATGACAGTAGGGACTGCACAAGTGTGTAAACACTGCCCCCTAGTGGTTCATCAAAGCCTTTCAGCTCCTGAGGATTCCAGTCTGGATGCTTCAAATTAGTGCTGAACTGGTTAAAGCAATCATTAGCATGTATAAATCAGCACAGAAAGAAATTTCATGCATACATGAACACACACTAATCCCATGTGAATCAGTGTGCAGGGTATTTGGTCAATGAGCAGAGAGAATTCATATTTATGCACACTAACATGCACTCATTCATTCATCCTCAACTTAATCAACTGCTCTGTGGATTAAGCAGTTTATTATTAAAGCATTAAGCTGCAAGAATACAGCTGGTAAACATGCATATCCCTAAAGTATCTGCTAATGTTGCTGTATCTGGTCTTTTCTTAGGAGACACTTCACTTTTGGAGTGTTACACAATTTGTCTTGGGAATAGAAACCACAAGTGTGTGAAGAAACTAGCACACTTGCATATCTTTCATATTGTTATTCCGTACAGCTCCCCTTCTTTATGGCTGTCTTAACAGCCTGCAGCAGCACCAAAGGCTCCATGAATGAGTTTCATAGAAAGCTTGCCAAGCAAAGCCTGAAATGCATTTATAATATTACAGAGAAGAGCCCGCTGGTTCCTCCTGAACACAATACCTAGTGTGCATTAGACATGTTGTATTTCATGTAGAATCTGTAGAAACATCACTAAAATACAGTGACATGTTTCAATTTTTTAATGAGGATGATCAACTGGGAAGGTTTAATTTATGCACATTAAACATATGCTATGAGAGGCCGTTTTTAGGGTATAGTAGTGTGTGTGTGAGACTATGATTGTGCATGTAAGAGAGTATAGTAGTGTGTGTGAGACTATGATTGTGCATGTAAGAGAGTATAGTAGTGTGTGTGTGAGAGTATGGTAGAGTGTGTGTGAGAGTATGGTAGAGTGTGTACTACCAAGTATGAAATACTGCCTAAACGGCCTCTCATAATATGCAGTTCGGCATCGTGCCTCATAATCACATCATACACACAAACACACACTCACAAATGAGCAGGATCCAAATTAGAATGTATTAACAATATTTATTCACTACAAGTCCAGTGTTATTTTTCCTATTTCATTTCAAACCCAACGGTAAGAACAAGATGTATGTTTTTTGTTTTTAATTTTCTTCTTTACATATTTACAGATTGGTTTTTACTATCGGCAATATATCACATTTGTCTATATACACAACCCACGCGCCACCTTGTGTACCATACGCCAAACCTATGGCCAGGGTAGGAGATGTTCATTTAATCTGGGTTAAAACCTCAGTAGATTCCTACTGATTGTGCTCTCGTTCCTCCGTTTCTCCTGCAGACAGAGGGCGGAGAAGGAGTAAAATAATCTCAGTGTAGCTTCTCAGACTTGCCACTCTCTATGGTAAGAATAAAGCCTTTTTAACGCTGTCAGCCAGTGTAAAGGCAGGGACACTGGAAGAGATGGTGAGTGAAATCCACACAGACAGAAGACTTTATTCTGAAAACACTGTCAGACAAAAAGGAAGGGAAAAGATAATTGATCTTGTGACATCTGACCTCTTTCTGTATTTATAAATCAATCAGTGTATGTACCGTCGCTCTTCCTCACAGTAGACAGCATTGAGAGGAAAAAGAAAAGAAAGAAAGAAATGGATACACGTGTTTTGTTTTGTTTTTACCAACACTGATCGTGTGTGTAGCTGTAATCAGACCTGGGTCAAACGTACAGAATGAACAAGGGTGTTTGTGATTCATCTGGACTGATACATCGTGTGGTAAATTACTGTGACTGAATACAGAATAAATAAGTAAAATTATGATTTGAAACATTTTTCCTCGTGATCTCAAGGCAAAAACTGGGAGAAATTCAGGATCCAGGTCTGTGCAAACTGCAGGCCTACATCACTGACAAGAAACTGTGGTAGAAAACTGGAGTTGACTGGTACTCATTAGGTATATATTTGGGATTTAATGCATCATCAATGCAATATGTGAGTTATTATCAAGACACCAATAATGCAGAAGTATATCATGTTGGTTATCATTTTCTGCTGTTGTGATCCAAATATTTGGTGGAATTATATAGAATTCTGTTGAATAAATCTAAAATATTAACTCTGAACTAAATGCCAACCCTTATATACAAAGTGGTGACAAATGAAAGGTAAGACCAACATAAATTGTATGCACATCATCTTCAATACACCTAAACATCGATTCTCCAAGTCTCTGGAACTCTACATAAGGGATGCAACACAATTCTTTTTCTTTTCGTTTTGATGATGATGGTATAGAGCACTATCTAACTCACTGGCTCAAAATCTCCCACATGTGCTCAGCTGGGTGGAGATCTGGTGACTGTGATGACCACATCATCTGATTTACATAATTTTCACACTCATCAGACCACTCAGTGACCCTCCATGCCCTATAGACGGAGGTATTGTCATCCTGGAAGAGACCGCTAGCATCAGAATAGAAATGTGATCACTCATAACGGCTTTGTATTGATTTGCAGTGAACCTTTCCTCTAAAGCTCCCACTGGATCCCCTCACCGCAGGGTTTAAGGGTTAATCATCCAGGCCTGTGCTGTCAATGTCCCACTTTTGTCCACATTTCTGTAAAGCAGTGCCTTTAAATTGTGCCATCGTCTTTTTACGGATGGTTTTATGCGCTGCAGAAGAGTTGAAGAAGAGTTCCACTTCTATTTTCCCCTCACATATCACACTAGTGCACTAGCGTCATCATCAAATGTGCATGGTCAACCCCCATTTCCAGTCCCAACTGTAGATTTCTTTCCTCATAGATAAATAGAGATGTCACTTTTGTCACTGTTCCTGTTGAAACCAGTTGATTATTCTTTGTGACTTGAGCTCCTGCCATCTGTGCCATCCTGCCAAATCAACTGAGCCTGCTCAGCATTTTCATACATGCCACAGAACATGATTGGATGGTAATTTCTTAATTGAACAATGCAACGCACCAGTCTGGAAGCATCTGCATTCATTTTGTTCATTCACGTTTTCATTTTTGTTCCTTTAATTTGTCACCCACCTGTATATAAATATATATTTCTCTATATATACTTTAACTCCATTAACTTTAATAACATTCTTTACTTGTAGATGGAATGAAGATATTAATTAAAACCTTGAACAACGATTAAGTCGGGAAAGTCTTCTAGATAAAATAGTAATTAAAAACATAAAAGTTTACAGCATTAAGTCAGGATACTGTATTTGTTAAAGTTGGAACACCTTTGGGAAGTTTCGCCCCAGTAAGACTTTAAATGTGAGACGGTACATTTATTTTAAACCTTTCCAATGCTGAAAGCAAAAAAACAAAAATCCAAAACACATATTTTCCAATACTGTACGTTACACAAATAATTGCTGTGTCAAATATTGCATCAAAGCTAGGAGAAATTATTAGACATTATTGTGCATTCAGGCACAAAAAGAAATGAGGATTGCTCGATTTAGGAACACTAACAGTTCAAACTGTTTGAGATTTGGTTAAAATACAAATACATAGGTCAGAAACACAGTGATATTTTCTACCATATACAGCATAGGTGTTATTTATAGTAAAACATATGGCCATTAATGTTAAACCACACTGTATTTACCTCAGTCCTTGTAATGAAATGACAA